>VMRN01000056.1:867263-888328 GCA_010277015.1 Poeciliopsis turrubarensis
GATAGATAGATAGATAGATAGATAGATAGATAGATAGATAGATAGATTTCAGCTTCAACAAAGTCAGAGAAAGTCCACAGATCTAAGACGCTTTTTTAAAGGGAACTTAGAAGGTCATGGGTCCAAATGGAGCTAAAAACAAACGCAACCCTGCCTCCTTAAATGAATTAATATGTTCCATATTAAATTAGTTATTCAATGCAAACCATTGTCTGAGTATTTTTTCTGTACTATAAACAGCATACAATAAGAAGCCCAACTTTATGCGTCACCATCTTCTCTTTCTTACATTCTCCAACTGAACATCAAACAGACGAGTGGAAAAAGATACACTAGCATTGCAGCTGTTAGCCATAAATTCAGAGCTGAAACCGAGGCGTTATTGGAATCCATTAGACCAGCATTACCTGACTTCTGCACCATTTGCCTGGTTGCCCAGTGGAGCACAAAAATCCCCCATTGCTTAATTTATTCAGTGTCAAGGGATCACTCCCCCAGAGAGCCGGAGTACAAGTTGCTTAAATCACAAGACCACAAACACTCAGGAGAACACGTCCACTAAATCCATGTTGCCTGGATGGAAAAACAACAAATGCAGAACAGAGATGAGTCGAGTTTTTTAAAGAAAGTAAGACTTTCTAACCTGTCCACTGTAAATAACCGCAGTGAGTCGAGTCGCTCCGGTCGTTCGCCTCACGGCGAAGCTGAACAAGGTGGGGAAGGGTTCCGGTTTGAAGTGGGGAGAAGGTCTGAATGGCAACACAGCAGGTTTGATTTTACAGGCCTGATCCAAATCAAAGCAATTAGATCATAATGTGCTTCATAAACCTGGAAGAGCGGGATCACCGAGGGGGAAAATGAAAGAATTACAGTCACATGTTCAAAGATTTATAGGACACATTCTAAAGGGAAAATGAAATTACAAGGCCATAGCTTGGCTTTATGCCTTCAGCTCTCTTACACATGGACAGGAGCAGTTATTCTAACTATTACCCTCATCTGTTGTCACAGGACAGAGTCCACTAGGTACATCTAACAGAAGGTAAGCAGCCGCTGCCGTTTTAGTTGGGAAAGACAAAAGCAAAGCAGCTAGTTGATGTAAAGTATTTTACGCTTCGTTTCTAAGTTTAAAATCTGTGTACTAAACCCAGGTTGCATAAACACAATGAGTGTTTATTTTTATGAATGAAAGATGCATTCAAAAAAAGCTTTAAACTGAAACATTTGGCCACTTTATCTGAAGACGCGTGCATGAGAGTGACATGACACTGTCATAAACATGACATAACATCTGTTATGAACATGAAGGAGTCTATATTGACATCTATGACTGTTGTCATGAAGTGACATTTGGTAAATAATGAGACTTATAATGCAAAGTTGCTTTAAAAGTTGCGCCAAAAGTCCATTAAAAGATCCGACTTTGCATTAAAGTGTCATTATTTACCAAACAATTCAAAGTTGGCACTTTTAATGGACTTTTCATACAAAGTTTAAAGTAACGTTGCATGAAAAGTGTCTCTATTCACCGAATGACACTTCATGACAATCGTAAACATTCATAAAGTCTAATTCATGTTCGTGACAGGTGTTATGTCACATTTATGGAAGTGGCATATTAGTGGTGCACCTCTTCAAATAAAATGTCAAACACTTTAATCTGGCCAGTGTTTCACAAAGAAATCAGTGAGAGCCGATGAATTCAGCCTCAGAGGCTACACAAATATGATTTCCTCCCGTCTGTCCGACCTCCCAGGAAGCTCCTTGTGAAGGAAAAATTCCGCCACAGAGGTGTAACATTTCTCCCAACATAATCCCTTGCCCACACAATAAGAGCCAGAACTGATAGAGGCCACATCTCATCCATGGCCTCATTCTGGACGGGACCTTATCTTCTGGGAAACACATTTCAGCTGGGCCCTGTCCACATGCAGGAGACCAGCCTGCTGACGGAGGCGCGGGGTGGGGGTGGTGGGAGGAGGCTTTCGGGGCTTAACCCGGGCTTACTGTGACTCCTCTACCACGACAGATCCCCCTCCAGCCCTCCAAACTCACCACCGACATGTCGTCCCAGTGCCGGGCCGTCGGCGAGGCGAGACACAAGCTCTGCACAAGGATGTATTTACAGAGCCCGTCTAGTTATTAAACTTTAATCCCACCGAGAAGAGCATATTCTGATAATGAATTATAAATGACACAGGTTGGAGTCTCCTATGTGACCTCCACTTCACCAAACCCACCAAGGTGGAGTTTAATAAACTGTATTATCAACCGAGTGTGGACGCTGCCTCCACCCAGATGGAGTTTTTAAATATATAACAAAAATATGGGCGAGACAGGAGGGAAAATCTAATCTCAGCTGCAGGGGAGCAGCGTATAGGCAGAATGGTGAGCATACATCATGCCGGAGCGCACATGCAACTGGTAAACTCGGGCAATTATGCAGAAGGTAGCGCGAATTTAGTCACAGGGACTCATCAGTGACCCAACTGCATTTCATTTGTTTAGTCTTTGGGGAGCGTAGCATTAGCTCTCCCCATCTGTCAAAATTGGCAACAGACAGTAAATGAGTTCTGAAATTCATCGGAGACCAATTGTCCTTTGTTCAAATTGTTTCATCAGCACTCCCCAGAGGTGGAAAATAAAGACTGTCCTCTGGAAAACACACTGTCCTTTGTGAGTTTTTTTTTTTTTTTTTTCTTAAAAAAAAATGGTTACTTAAAAAATAAAACTCCCTCTCTGAGTCTGATTACGCTTTAAGAATATTATTTAAGAATGAAAAAAAAAACTAGCCAAGTAGCAGGAAATGTTGAAAGAAAAGCTAGAAAGTCTGTTGGTTAATTAACTCCTTAGCCAATTTGTACACCTGTTTCTTACAATACATATGCACTGAATTTAATTTATGATCATTTTCTTTATATGCCAATAAACCAGGAGTGTCCAGAGTGTGGCCTTTCAAAAGATTTTGTTCGACCCTTGACTACAAGTCAAGAATGGTTAAAAAAAATTATTCAACAAAATAGAAAAAACTGACCCACAAAATTTGGAAATTGTCTTTTAATAAGCCAACAGTCTGAAGCCTTTTATGTGTTTTGGATCTTAATTGAAACACTGATTTCATAAGACTTTTTTATTATTGTTGTTGAACAGTTAGAACTAAATCACAACAGACTCATTTTGCATTTTTTTTTATTTTTATTTAGTGAATTTTGGGGTCCATTAGTAGTTAAAATCTGCCAGTTTGGGCTCCTGAGGGACAAAGTTTGGACACCGCTGCAATAAACACATAATGTTTCAGTTTATCTGTCCCTGTAGTTATCTATTCTAATAAAAATGTTCAACTCTCAAATAAATTATCAGCAGACTTTTGGATGGTACTGCTGTTCACATCCCTGTTTGGTCCACTTGTGTTTGACTAATGTTGGCAGCTGATTAAACCAAAATAGTTATTTGACCTTTGGTGGGTAGAATTCATTGTAGTCATATAATCACTTTTGATACAGTATAAGATGGCAAAATATAAAACAAAATCAAACTGTTGGTTTTCCAGAGAAGCTCAAAGCCTTCTTCCCCTTTCAGATATGAACAGGGGCGGAGCGTCAGGAGGGACTTGGGGGGGGGCTGTGGGCCCGGATGGGAGGCAGAATTTGCTTGATGGGAGGCAGAATTTGACTTCAGGGATTCAAGCCTTTATCGCGTCTAGTGAGAGCTGGGTACCGGCTCCAGGCTCTGAGTTGAAATTGATAAAATGTCAAAATGATCTGATCCCATCCGCAGTTGTGAACTGATTTGAATTTGTGTTGCTTCATCATTGGTGACCAGGAGCCTGATGTTTCTGTTCTCTTGGTTTGTTGTTCTGCTTGTCAGATGGATTTCAGGATGACACAGTCGCTCTCTGTGGTGGTGAAACTTGTAAGATCCGCTGTTGCAGGCATGTCTATGTTGTAAAGTTAAATTATCATGAGCTTTATTATTTGGGTATGAAGTTCCCGGTCATTAGCCCAGCCCCAAGGCCCGACGCTGGTTTATTCCGCCAGTGGATATAAAGTGTAATTTATAGTACAGATTGTCATGTCGGTGGCACCAGGTCATACTCAAACAACTTTGGAATCACACAACTAAACCTGGTCAGGTTTGAAATAGCATAAGGATAAAATTACTGCAGCAAAAAACAACAACAAAAAAAAACTTAGAACATTTTGAACAGTTTCTAACCAGGTTTTATTTGTATTTATTTTTTTTTTTTTATAAGTGATGACAGCTAGATCTTAAGAAGTATTGTAACTTTCTAGTCTTTCCAACTAAGATGGCTCAGAAAAGAGGAAGGAACTGAACAGGATCTGCAAATGGAGACAGACCTGGGCACGCTCCTGGACCAGGGCTTCAGATTCAGAAAAATAAAAAAACCTCTCCATCTCCAAGAACATGTATTTCCTGCATCCTCAGCTGCTCAGACAGGTCTGTTGGCCCGGCAACCCCTTCTCCTTGTCATTACAAAGGGTCTACTATTTTCAACGCATTGTCAAAGGTTATTCTCATCAAAAACAGAATCAAACCAAAAACACACACCCTGCCTCTCAGCACACTGAGCCCAAAATAAAGATGTCTTGGAGCAACAGGGGTCACTGTGAAGGTGTGAACAGCCCTTCACAACATCTCTTCTCCATACATATGGTGTTCATCTTTACCATGACTCTATTAGAGCGCTTATTTCATGGTTTTATACACTTCATTTTTATCACAGCGTATGTCAGTTATCTTTGGACATTTAAAATTGCAGCAACATAACTTTTAGGTGTATTTGTTTTCAATCCCTCTCACCTTTTTCTGGTTTTTACTTTGCTTTCATACAAAAACCGAAGACTGGGTATTGTATTTAAATAAATTTGAGTTTTGCTTCTCAAGATGTCACATGGAAGCTGCCCAAGCTCAGCCACACATCACGAAACTGTTACACACACGCCGAGCTCTTTCCAAACTTTAGATGTGGAAAAGTAAGCCTATTATCTGGTGAGACTGGCCTTCACAATCAGGTGATGGTGCTGAGGTCAGAGTGATTGTAGTGTGACCCAGAGCCAGAATGACTTCCTGTATCATGTGGCCGTCCCATGCGGTTGAGACCGGGGGTCTGTCATTACGGGCTGGAAACCTGCTACTAAATTGCAGGGCATGGCTGTTGACTCCCTGATTCTGGCGTAATAGGATCCAGGGTCGTCATTATCAGGCACAAAAGACCTCCGAACAGCTGCTTCTCCACCTAACAAAACCACATTCTGCTCCCATCCCGGTTCACACGTCCTCCCCTCCTCACACAGCTAATCTAGTATTTATCAAAAGGCCTGATGTGAACTTCAACTCATGCTGGGGAACAGACATGTAGGGAAGCAAACTAATTGCTCCATCTGCACAAACAACCAATTGAGAGTGTAGATGCATTAGTCTTCTTCATATTTACATGAGGAAGACAGAAAACAAATCTGTGCACTGCATGTTTATCTGTTTCTTCAGGTTAAGAAGTGACACAGGTACACATGAGGCACATTTTTCTGTCCTGCCCCTCTGGAGAACCAGAAGCAGCTGTGGGCTTTGGACGAGACTATCAGAATACTACATGCACTGCAACGTACAAGCAAACAGAGCAACTGCCCAGTCAGAGAGCAGGATTGTGCAGGTAAATGGCAGATGGTGATGATGAGCAGCAAGGCGATTGTGCCAAGCTGGCTTTTCTGAGCCCAGTGAAAGAAGCTCCCTGATGGGTCGCCTCTGTGGGCTTCATGGACTGAGAAGGAGGAAAGCAGGTTCATCTTTGGCAAAGTAGATTTAAAGAGAGAATATCCCACAAATATTCTCCAGATAAACGAGATAAAACTCCCTCCATTACTCAAAATTCTCCATAAAAATGTGCATCAGCATAAAACATGAAGCTTTTATAAATGGTAAACTAAAGATGGCGATGATAAGTACGAGTCGATTTTGAGGGCAGTGATTGGTACAGATCTAACCAAAGGGACATTGACAAGGTTCAGAATCAAGTTTTTACCGTTTACATATTTTAAAAAAACCATTACCAGCGGAGTTCCTCAAGGCTCTATTCTCAGGTCAGTTTTTTCAATCCCTACATCGCGCCACTCAGCTCAGATGATGGAGTGTTACATCTCTTACCGTACATACAGTATGCTTGCTGCAAGCAGCTTCACATTTCTCTGAAACTGCAGCCCAAAGCTTTGCTCCATCAACTTTACCAGAACAAAACAGTTCAGAGTCAGAATATCAGTTTTATTGTCCTCAATTACTAGCAAAACTTGCAATGTGCAGACACTGTTACCCTGTTAAGTCAACATCAAAAATATTCATTTATATTTCATGTTTTCCCTTTGCGCGGTGGTTGAATTTGAATTCTGTGGTTTTTAACAGAATTTCCTTTACTTTTGTTGTCTTTGTTTTCTCGTGGAGAACTTACCCGCCTATAAAAGGTGTGTGCAAATAATTGGTCTTGCTATGTGTTACAGCGAAAACACAATAAACATAGAAAGCCTCACAAAAGCAATGAAAAGATTCTGGAAGTTCAAGCTGTGGAAGTGAAAACTAGAAAGTAAAACAAAAGTGAGAGAGAAATTGGTCAGGGGGCTGAACGGGTGTCATTTTAATTCCAGGAGTTCCATTATGTAGACATATTGGTTATTTATCCCATTATTTATTAATCACAACATCTGTGAAATGTTCTAAGATGTGGAATATGGCTGTACCTTGTCAATATTCTTTTATCAGAAGGCAATAAAGCCGTGTTAGCCCAACTCCCCAGCGCCGGCCCCTGCTCCGATATTAAAACCTGTGGGGGTTTCATCAGAGCCCAGGGCCCAACAAGCAAGTGAGCATAAACCGCGCACGGAACCCCGGCGCATTGCTTAGCCACATTACCCTGCTACCCACCGACCCAAATTTCATTAGAAACTCATTACAGAACAGAGCTGAGCCACGGGAGAACAGCACTGAATCACAACGCGCCAATTTAACACCAGATTTCGCCAGCAGACTTCCTTTCACTTTGGCCTGGAGTGAGCTATAAAACATTACAGTTTCAAACGTCCTCCAGATGTTACCAACGTTTAAAAAAAGATTTGATCGGTTTAAAAAAAATCTTCAGAACATGTAATGGTAGATTTAGCCATAAAACATATTTATAATATGTGAGCGCATATTTTCTGATGACTGAAATATAATCCAACAAGACATAAAAAGCGTCTAGTTTTTTTAATCGCAATATTAAGAACTCACATCATTTTGTGTCTATAAACACATCAAACAATAGAATGTACCTTCATACACTTTTTCTGCATTTAGGTATAAACCAGAGCTTTTTTTGCCTAAATGACGATAATTTTGGAATTTCTTCATTTTCCGTCTGATTCGAATCCACCGGCTCTGTCAGAGAAACTGGCAAACATTTGACTCTTTTCTGAGTTTCAACCCTCTGGAAACAAACAAACAAACAAAAAAGGGCAGCTCTCAAAAGTGGAATTTGAATCACACCCAAAGAAATGAATGTGTCCCTATTTAGGGATGTAATTGGTCAAGGAAATTCATGAGAAAATTCCAGATAGAAAGACGGTTTTTACCAAATCGTGTCCAACACAGACTGAGTTTTCATCCGTTTACTGTTTTTTTGTTTTATTTTTTTTTACAGTGTTTGGGTAGAAAGACCTGCAATCTCTGATTCTAATCCGTCAGCAGCAACTCATTAGACTGATAAAGAGAGCAGCCTTCAGAACCGCGGGTCATGACCTCTTTCCACAGCCATATTTGATCAATTGACACGCTTCCTCTGCTCTATCACATGTATCAATATTCAACGAAGCAATAAAGTGGGATGTGATTTATGTAGTGCATTTGTGAACTTACCTAGTTGGGAAAAAGATCCCCGAAGGAGTCATTGGGAAGCAAAGAGGAGACAAAAAAAAAAAAAAAAAAAAGGAAATGAGAACGTTAATGTTAGAGGTTTGGCTACATGTGACTTACACAAAACTTTTACCATTTCCGCTATTAAAGTACACCAGTGTAGATGTTTATTTGGGTCATGTTGGAGACGGGCTACAGTTTGTTGTTGCACTGTTTCTACAGATAAAAGACATTTTAAAAAGATGCTGAGCAGCTGCATGAAGTGCAGGAGTAAATGCATTAACTACAAGGAGCTGGTCTATTAACCAGCTGTCTGCAGGGTGATACCCAGCAGATAAATCACCTAATTAACCACTTAATATCAGCCTTCTGTACTTGTGTAACTCTATAAAGGGGTTGGGGGTATCATATAAAATTGACTATATTGGGCTTATCACAAAACATACCTTGAGTGTTGCTTTCACTCTTTCATGAGCATCATCATAGGAATTACTTCTCAGTTTAAAGCTCCGAAGAACGTCCGGAAACGGCATAATGAGAAGCATTGTTGTGATGACTTCCTGAAGGCGGAGCGTCGGAAAGAGCAGGAGCTTCTTAAAGCGACGGAGGCCCAAACTGCTGAGTCAAATTTCTCTGAAGTCGTGTTTGATAAATTTAGCATTTTCATTACATCTTAAAAGAGTTACTTGATCCACAAAATTACACTACGTGCCTGGAAAATGCACAATACTGCCCCCTGCTGAAAGGTACGACATTATGACAAAACAACAAAACAAGACAATTAAAAACTGAATTTCCTGTGTTCTTTCAGCAAATGTATCTAAGTATAAAAAATCTATACGTAATTACAGATTCTGCAGCAAAAACAATCTTTAGTTAGCTTTCAGTGTTAGTGTTTTGTTTTTAAGGAGCGGCATTATATTTTCTCCAGGTATGTTTCTGAAGAGGGAAACTCATCAGAGAATAAAATAGCTAAAAAAATATCACTTTAGAATAACATGCTCCCTTGAAGTAAATACAAAGCGATATCAATTTTTGTTCATATTTTCATATCAAACAGTGGCATTTTTTTTTTTTTTTACAAAAGGTTGTTTTACAGTTTGAAAGCTGTGAAAGCAACACTCAAGGTATGTTTTGTGATCAGCCTGATATAGTCAACAGTGAGTCATGTTGAGTCCTGCCACATAAAGAGCTTCAAAAGCCATTCAGGAGACGATTCCCTGTTCATTTAGCCAGATTTCTAATTAAGATGTGATGTTCATTACTTTTTTCCATTCACTGATGCCGACACAATAAAAGTGAGTTTATTCTGTGAGTCCTACACTCGTCCAGTTTACTAAAGTGGAGGATTGGAGTGTGACAGTTAACAAGCGCCGACTCCATTCAAATGTCCGAAAAGGCTGTGAATATCTTCCAAAAACATAAGAAAAAAAGAGATTTCATTGAGTAAAAAGTAATTTTACTACAAATAAATAAGAAATGTATGTGAACATTTTGTCAACATTAGTGATTTAAATCATTTTTTTTTAAATGTGTGCGTCAGTTTTTATACCACAACAACGCATACAGTTGAACTGCAAGAAATTAGAATATGACAAGGATGTGAGTTGTAAACAGTATAGTAATAGTTTGAATGCAACACAAAAGTATTGTTTGAAATGTTGCTAGAAGTATTTAATAAAAATCTCCGATATCAAATAATAGAATTGTGTCAGGATTGAACCTTTTCAGTTCATGAAGGAGAGCAACTTTACACAAAGTCTCCAAAGAATCCAGCTACAAATTAGCATGAATTGTATTCCAACTGCGAAGAGGTGACATGTTTGTATTAATTACCAGTTTGTACAGTAGAAAGAATTAAAAAAAAAAAAAAAAAAGAAAGTACAAGACTTCTTTGTGAAATTCAGTTGGGGGCCATATTGACTCGTTCAGGATATAATAAATCAGCAAAGAATGAAGAAACAATCCGCTTTCATGTTAGCCGCCGTTCCCCCATTTCCATTTTTATAGCCGCAAAAAGATCTGTTTAAAAGCCGCTGTCCGCTCTAATGAGATGTCGCTTGATTTAGGGTCAGGGAGCTCCAAGACTACAGTGTTTCAGACACGCCGCTCTGACAGTCAATAGAAATCAATACGGCCGATGCAATTATTAATACAGTCCCGGGCAGTTGGATGTGAATGAGACAGATGACATTAGGGCAGATTGATCTAGAGGGAAATGGATTTCATAAAGAACTCAATGCCTTCATTATAGTGCACACAATGGGACGCCTGGCGAAGCTCAAAAGGTGCTGGCCGCTGCAATTCTGAGCTACCCGGCTTGCTATCAGCCCGGGTAATTATGACGTTAAATCTAAACGTTCAGTTTCACACAGTCACATTTTGGGACATTTTATTTATTTATTTTGCTGAGCGCCGGTCAAATTTATGCAGCGTTTCCAAATTATAAACCACAACGATTCAAACCACAGATATAAACATGCAATTATTGGCAAAATAAATAACTAGCTTGTAGTGAATATCCGTCTGAAATAAAGCGGCGTGCGTTGTGCCGCCGTCATGCCCGTGGTGAGGAACGAGTTCAGCAAGGTGCTCGTGTGTCTCAGGTGTCGGGTCCAAATGAATATTCACCCTGAAGATGAACCCTGCTCCCCATGGGCCCATGTCACTAAATAATGCCGCATTAAGGCGGTAAACCTAAACACAGCTTTACACTCTGTTTGTTCAGGGGGGGTTTGCCGAAACGACCTCTACCATCAGCTTGAAACCTGAAATGCCAATAAAGTCGGCTTATTGTCACCAAATCCTTTCTGCTATTGCAATATTAAGTCATTAAAAGTCCAGACTGGATTTCTATTTTGGCTCCTTTTCTTGTGGAAAATGACTCTCAGGGTTCATTGATAAACTGACTTAACGGTATATATATATATATATATATATATGAAGAATCTTCACGATCATATTATTTGCTTTAATAATGTGCTTTTAAAGAATGAGTATTATTCAGCTGAAACAAAAAACTGTGTTTTGTTATGATGAATGACCAAAGAATATTATCTTTAAATCTGCAGGGTGAACTTTTTTTTTTTTTTTTTTCCATAAACTGATTGTACCATGAGGCAGGTAATTTGTGAAAAAAAATAAGTCACTTTCTGTGGTCCTACTGACATGCAGTAATGCACTGCTCCACCAGAAACAACCAATGAGAGCCAGGAGCAGGGTGTTAGCGCTGTCAATCATCCTCCAGTATGTGCTGTTCACACCCTCCACTTTGCTCTGTTATGCTACAGTTAGTTCTTCACCTGCCAATTTGCCCTGAATACATTCATGGATTGATTTCTACAAAGTTGGAGGCTCAAACCAAATACAAATAATGTGACTTTATGGTTTAAAAAATTGGTTCGAACTAGAAGTAATTCGGTTTGAATGCATTTCTGTAGTTATCTGTGTATTTGTGGGCAGGAGATTTCGCCATACTAAACCTACATAATATTTCTCAATAAAGCAAGCCTGTCTCAGACAGTCGTATTCTGTTGTTGTGTATTGTAGCTTTCCCTAGAGGAGAGTAAACTGTCATGAAGATCCCTGGCTATAAATGTTTCTGCTTTAAGATTGGATCTACATCTACGATTGGAGCCTGCATCTACGCTAAGAGCTTGTACCGTAAAATTTTTTTTTCTGATTTTGATTGATGCAAGACTTTTTCTGAGAAAACAACAAAAAAAAAAAAAAGAGAGGAGATTTTTGTTTTTTCTTGTGACACTGCTGAAATTTAAGCTCGTCTGTTTCTCGTGAACCTCACGTTGCATCCCGACTCCAATCTGGATACATCATTAAATCCTGAACAAAAAAAAGCAACACAGCTCTGCTGCACGTTGAGCTATTTTTATGCTGAGCGATGTGTTTTTGGTCAGCAGTGACAGATGCATCCAGATGTCCTGAAACGTGACAGCAGCCGGTGTCTCAGCCAAACAGTGACGGCTGCTCTGCCACGCCCAGGACGAAGGAAGCAACGCGGCTCCACACAGGTACTATAGGAACTAATAGTCACCAAACATCCAGACACACACAACAATGTACACGCCCCCTTTCCGAAGTCACACAAACACAAGCCGAGGCCCCACAAGCATCTGGTTGGGAGCGTTGCTACAGATTTCTGCAAGCTATTGCCGTTTCTCTGCACTAATCCAGTATTTACTGTAAGCAGCAAATCCGATGATACTAAAGCCCTAATAACACTCAATCCTATTTCTGCTGAGTCCGTCCACCTAAACCTTCAATGGAAGAAGAATATGAAAAATCCCAGTTTATCAACTGGTCAAGTGAAAAATCTCAAACATTCGCAACCAGAATTTTCAAAATAAGCAAATCCGGATAACTGACGGCAACATAGAAATTGGTGTGAGCGTTTGAGTCGGCTCTGTTGAAGTTTTCATTAAACTAAATTTGGATTAGGGAGCGGGACAGTATGTGTTCCAGTCAGCAGAAGCGCTAATCTAAATGATACTGCAGCTTTAATTACAAATCAGAGGCTCAGCTTCACAGATTAGAACCAAAAAAATGCTGAACACAGTTTTTGATTTTAATCACCAGTGTCTGACTGCATGAGGAACGGCACTAATATTTCTGTAATTAGCATGCTGAATGGGGGTAGCAGAGGCCAAGGCTCCCTTCCACTGTCAGACACACAAGCACGATTTTAGCATCAATAATAATAATAATAATAATAGTAACCAGTTTAATAAACAGGGAAGAAGGTTTAATTTAGCCAAGAAGAGAGTGATTAAAATATATGAACGTCCAAAATGCAAACCAATGTGTTCTCTGAAGGAGTGGGCAATGTAATATTACAGTAGAAAAATAGAGAGACAATTTCCTTCATATCTTTTAACTAAGTGGTTCAAATGCCAGCTCAGCGAATTTACAATTTTAATCAGTCACTGCAACTTTTCCGCAAACCTGACCAAAATATTACCGGTTGACTGTGTTAAAATGTTTTTTTTTTTGGAAAGGTTATGTTATGGCATAAATAAAGTAAAAAACAAAAACAAAAATTTAAAATGCAATTTTGACTGCAATTATTTTAAAAAGCTTCCACAAGATCAACAACTTTAGACCACAGCAATCACAGAAAAACCATCACAACATTCTAGAAGGACTAATAACTACCACTAGCAGCACTCGTAGATGCGTTGTTAGTTTTTTTCTTTAGGACCTAATTTAAAAAAATGTTTTCCAGAAGGACATAAAGGTCAGATAGATTTATAGCAAGTGATAAATGTAACCACATTTTCAACAGAGACACAAAATAAATAAATGCGACTACTACCTACACCAAAATCAATAACGACAATATTCATTCAGTTAATTAAGGAGAATAATAATATTAGAGAAAAACAAATACTAACAAAGGAGCCTCCCCCCTCTGCCTCAGTAATCCTGTGTTTTCTTCTTCGATCTAATGACAAATTGAAGAAACTGAAACATTGCAATATCAATTTTAGGAAATAGCTTGTAATGTCTCAAATAGGCAAAACAATAACAGCAGTAAACACCTTTGTGGAGATTTCACTTTCACACTACAGCTTCTGAGGCAGGTAATATATCCTCTCCACATCTGAACGAAAGCAAAATCCCATCATTCTCAAATGATGCCTTTATTCACTTCAACGATTCCCTGGATTAAGCACAACTTTTGTTCAATCGCCGTCAGGATGTGAGAAACATGTCAAATGATCGCAAACAAAAACAGAGATGGAAAACTGTTTCAGAAAAAGGTTAGGCATGATTTTAGAATATTCTCCGGCCTGTTTGGTCATGTTGACTGCAGCCAGAGGTAAGCCATAATTATTGGTTTGCATTAAGCCCCCCCTGGTTTCATTGTGGAGTCCGGCAACAGAACCACAGCACCGGGTTTCCTCTCCTGCTCCCTCTACAGATAGGAGCAGAGAGCAGCTGGTAAAAAGAGATAAAGCTCCGTTCTGAGTGCTTTCCCTCCACAATCTACCTTGCACTGCTCACCCGTGTGCTGAAGGAACAGCGATAGAAGTGCGAGCGGCAGAAAGTGGATTACAGAAAACAGATTCTCACGACTTCCACAGTCCAGTCCAGGACTGATGACTCGGTGAGGTGCACACCCTCGCGTGATTATGCTCTGAATCATCCATGCACCATTTGATTTTCATTAGCCAGGAACAATGTTTTAGCTGCAGAATCGCGCATCAATCATGTCCTCTCGGGCTTCTGAAACGCAAAATGAGGACAGCAAGTATACAACGCGAGCACAACTGAGAGGCGAGCATAAACCATCCCCCCGTTTCTTAATGAAATTAGCTTTTGCCTCGCTAGAGACGTGGCCGGTAGCAAAGAGAGGTGACAAAAAAGATCAGCATCAAAGGTCGCTCTCCTTCTCTTCCCTTCTTATTGCCTTCTCCCAAATAATAAGCACAAGTTCACGTGATTCCTAAGGTCACGATCAAAACATTCTCCAGGACGCGAATCACGTTATTGAAACGTTTCCACATAATTTTAGCATGTGGGCTGAAAATTGAGAATGACATAATTTCTCAATAATTGCGTTGGCTTTTTTAATATTTCATGATTAGGAGCCATTAGAGATTTGTCATGTAATCTAATGCCTTATTGCATGGATGTGTGTCTGCTCTCTGGAAGACAGAACGATATTGATCTTGCAACAGCGAGGTGGGGGGGGGAGGGTGAGTAGCAGATGAAGCACAGGAACATGTTTAATGTAAAATTACTCTCATAATGGGAATTCTTTGGCGTGAACAGCAGCATTGACATCAGTAGTAAGTCAGATTTTTTTTAAAAAAAAAGATCTTAAAATTTCTGAAAAAGTCCCAGATGATTCAAATGTTGGTTTAACTAAAGTTAATATTTCCTCAAATATTAAATAAATCAAATTTTGAATTCTTCCCCCCCCCAAGTTAAAACCAGTTTACCAAATCAAACACGCTTTGCCATCTTTTCTGGTGCGCTTGGCAGCAGTTCTGCTCACCTATCAGCAAATAGTGTTTCTGGACACTTGGTGACTCATTCTTTTGTGCGTTTTTTAGTAGGGACGCCCAATAAAAAAAAAAAAAAATCATTTTACACAGGGCAAGAAAGCATCCCAGCTGGGGAGATTAACCAAGATCTTGACACAGAGCTGCCATATTTGGACCCAAAGTGGACTCTAAATGACTCAGCGCGACAGTTCCAGAATATGGCTTGTAGTTTGTACAAAACATCCAATCACATCGGCAGCCATTTCACACATTTGAATCCAAAGGTATTAGAGCGGTGATCAATCTTTTTTTTCTTGAGTCCACTGGCTTATGCAGCCACCTGCTGTCCGATTGGCAGGGCTCCTGGACTGAGGGGCCGGCTAGTTGGGGGGGGGGGGGGCGACACTCTTTTGCAGGCACCATAAGAGGTTAATGAACCAGACGTTAGTAAACATGAGGGTCAGGGATAAGATATGGCGCTGCTCCTCTATAGAGAAAAAAAATATATATATTTCAAGCGCAGCTCATATGAGAGCATAAATCTGGTGTCAGAAATGAGTGCATATGGCCAAACAGCCAACATGTGGCAAATGGGTGGCTTAATCTGTCTTCAATGGCCTGTGCTGTACTGCCAAAATGAAGCGTTACCATGGCAACAAAGTTGCAATTAGGGGAAGTATTTCAACTCCCAAATCATTCAAATGAATCAGTGTTTTATTCTGTGGCTCAGCCAATAAAGTATAATGGCCTGAGTCATTTAGGTGAACTGGGACCGATTGAGGAGCGAGAATAAAAATTGAAAATCTGCAGCTGGACATAAAGTAACTCTTGCAAATATGATTAAACTCCCTCAATGCTGTGCACATGTTAATGTGCTGGATGGCAACATCGGATGGGACGTAACAAAATCCTGATTTAAGAATGTGCGGCGTACTTTGCTTCCTTCTCTGTCTCCATAATGAACTGAGTTGCGCAAATGATTTTCTCAAATGAATGGTACGGGTTCAGTTTAGTTAGTTTTGCTCATTGTATTCCATTATTTTCTTTTGCGACGCCATAAATGATCCCTTCAATAACAATCGAGTCATTAAAGACATTACAGTGCCTACAGTTAAAACTGCATGTCGTTTGTTTCATAATCCAAATCAATACAAGGCAAAATCATATTGAAACCTACTGTCTACTTTTCATGATGCAGCACTATGAACACTGCAAGTAATGATTACAAGTAACGACACACCTTGAACATTTTCAATTTTGTCATCCTCTAAACTCAAACTTTGATATGATAAACTAACATAAATTAGTGCATAAATATAAAGCGAGGAGGATGAACCTATGAAGAGTGGCTTCCATATGGACTCCACCCACTTCAGTCTAAACCACATTCAGTGCACCCCATTGTCTTCAAAAAATCACCTAAAAAAACAAAAAAGTTCATGTTTGTGTATCAGTCCAGCTGTCCTGTGAGGATTGTCAGTGAACAAATAGCATAATGAAACCAGAGAACACACCAGGGTCAGAGTTGGAGCTGTGGAGAGGTTTAAAGGAGGGTTGGGTTATAAACAGTTCATCCAGCTCTGAACTCAGAGTAATTCACGGCTTAAAGAGGGGATGTTATGTTTTTTTCCAAGCACTTAGTGCCGTTTTATAGCACCATCAAGTAACTGTATCACTTTCAGTTGTTATAAAAATGCTGTATATATGAAAAATAACCTCAATGAAAATTGATTTTCCAATCTGATGCCTTATGTGGTTTACAACCGTTGTTAGTATGAACTTAGTGTTGTAGTTCATGATGAGCTCAGCTCTACCAGCTGTTGATAACTGCTGCTGCTGCTAGTCTGGAGGAGCTGACTGAGGACGGCGGGGTTCAGGAAAACTATGAGGCAGCAGCTCGACTGGACAACGCAGATCTGAAGAGGAGATTTGTGCAAATAGGCGAAGCTTTGTATGAGCAAAGCTCATACAAAGGCGAAGCCCGAATGGTTGCCATAGGAGATTGAGGAATTTCACAAACATGCATGAAAGAATCAACTCTAGGTATGCCTTTCATGAGGGAACAACATAACATGATGTAGAGCTCAACCGTTGATTTCACTTAAGTCCACATCTTTAATTGGTAATGGCAAAATGTAAAGATGCGTCACCTGTGCAAACCGGCCAAAACTGAACTTTCTGGGGGCTGAAGATGACTGTTTGGTATAAAACAAACAGGAAATTATGGTTGCTTCTGCAGAGTGCTGTTGAAATTCCCTTTTTACAGAAGTCACAAAAATGCTGACAGGAAGATGCATCTAAATATGTAAGATATCACCAAACCTAAACATACAACCTTAGGACAGCTGGGATGGTTTAGATCAAAGTCCAGACATAAATGACACAGGCAATATTCGACACAAGATGCTCTCCGTCAAATCTGACCAAGCTTGAGCTTTTTCAGAAGATCAGCCTCTACATACCAATTCAGTAGAGATTTGCTCCCAAGGACTTTAATTTGTAATTTAGGTCACCAGATTCCACATTTAAGATTTGTATTTGTTCCTTTAAAATTCACGTATTCTTTCCCATCCTCCACAGAATTATCCAATACTATGTGTTGGCCAATCACATAAGAGCTCTATGCCGTAAATACGTGCAAGAGGTGATAATTTTCGGAAGGACACTGCAGACTTGACCATGGCATCAGCAGCCTCAAAATGACAAACCCTTTCCACTGTTTGCTCAGCTCCTTCATGTACGTCAATGTCTTTCTGTAAGCAGCTGCTGATGTTAATCGCTTCTCCTCTTGCTTCTGTTAGTCCAACACCCCACCGCCCTAAACGCCTGTAAATTGATGACAATAGGGGTAATCAGCAGAGACAATGGAGAGAGATTATTCAGTGAAAAGGTCGATTTCTTCTCCAAAACACAAGCGTAGAGTAGAATGACAGAGGGCTGCGTCCTTTAAAACAGACAGGATTTTCATTATATGCTAAACAGACGCAACAGATGTAGAATTAATCCAAAATGAGGAACGCGCTTGTACTTGGACCATCTGCTGTTGTTGGGACAAGTTAAAATGGAGGCTGAATTGGCCGAATAAAGCTGATGCGTGCGTGCTGACAGCGCGTCTTTTGTTTTGTCAAGGTAGCAGAAACAGAAAAAACAACCAGAGCTCCATCGCAAATGACATGAAACACACAGTCGTCCTCTGGAATCTGAAACTACATCTAAATCTACAAAAGGACTTAAATGTTGTGACTCGTAGACTTTCTGGTTCGGTAGTCTTACACTCTTCAAACTGGCGTTTAACTTTTCTCGCTCCTCAAATCCAAAGAAAATGCCTGTCTGAGAAGCAGATCTTGAGCAGATGTTGCCTCACACTCCCTTTTGCATGCCTGTTTCATCTCAAATGAGCACCGCGCTTCCTTTCACCGTGTTGCACTCTGTTTTCCACATTGCCGGAGAGACACAAAGAAGCAGAAGATTGGGTTTGGCCCATCAAGAGTGTAATGGTGCTGCTGGTGAAATATTACATCTCAGCTACAGCTGGGGTACAACAAGCGTGTGGCTCCTCCATGGGGACCAACTTTGAGCACCTAATGCAATCAGCCCAACAAATCATGTGCGTGTGTGTGTTTGTGTGGTGTGTATACGTGCCAGCAAACCCATACGCAGACATTTGAGCAACACAATACACAAGGACTGCTCTGCACACATCGCCATAAGTCAAATCATCATCTCGCCAATCTGATTTGGGTTCAGGCTGTTCTGGCTACAATTTGGTTTATTAAAACAGTCATTCAGCCCCTTTCAGAGCTTCTGGGTCGGACGCTGTTCACTGACTGAAGGACAGTCCAGGGGGAGATGGAGATGGATGATGGAGATTATGTTAAAATGCAATCAGTTTTATGAGAGGTTAAAGTTGGGACAACAGTAGAAACACCTTCAAATTTATCCTCAGATTTTCTAGAGAACCATCTGGATTAAAGCTCTCAAATTCAGAATCACGTTTATCGGCCAGGCTGTGTAAACATTAAAAAAAAAACAAAAAAAACAATTGAGTTATACTCAATCACAGCAGTCAGCACAATCACACCCCGCACATAAAAATAGGTGAGAATAGTGGAAATATTTGCATTTGAATTTCACAACTGACTGTAACATGTTCTTTATAGACGTCTTGGGGAAGAATCCTTCTCTGTAGTTTTAAAAACAAGCACTCTGTTACTCAAAGGTAACAGTGTGAACAGTTTGTGTCCAGGATGTGTGGGGTCTGCATAGACCACTCATTGGGCAGCCTCCTGCAACTTTTAGAAGCGTTTCTGCTTTAATACCCGTAAATCAAACAATGAGGTCATTAGCAGAACGCAGTAAAAGGTGATTTCATGCTGGGGGAGGAAACGACCGTTTGATTCAGGTATGTTGGACCAGGGACAAAAAGGACAAGGTTTTATTACCCCATTTAAATCCTGTTGCTTTGCAAGTTTACCTTAAGCCAATTATTATGAGACGTTTGTACGAAGGCATGTGCTTCAAGAGTGAACAAAAACCATAATAAATGGAATATTTAAACTCTGATTTAATGTTTTTATGAAATGGTTTGAACATTTCATAAAAACTCAGCTTGTAATCCACTTATGAAAGCAAAATCAAAAAACTGATCTGTTGATGTCACAGAATCTCATCTGTCTTGTAAAACTGAATAAACTAGTATGTACACATTACATACTAGTTTATTCAGTTTTAATGAGTGATTAATGGACTTTTTTGTCCCTTTTCATTTGAGCTGAATAGTTTTCTTTTTTAAAAAAAATAAAAAACTAGTTGTAAGTTGTGATGCTCACTGGGCTAGCTAACAACATTCAAAATGTCCGCCGCATTTAGACTGTCTATGCGGCAGCATTTATTATTTTCTACAATAAGAAGAAATGATGCGAACATAAACGATTCATAAGCACCAGAGCAATAGATACCTGAACATCTGCAGCTACTGCCAAAGCTGGCATCTTCTTTGTGGCCTGTCCATTTCTAAAATGTCTGGAATAGTCGCATCCATCTTATGTATGACAGACGGATCAAAACAAGACTGAACTGGGAATGTTTGAGATTCATGAAGCCTTCGCTGAGTGGAAATCGTTTCTTCAAGGCCTTTGGAATCGAACCACCTGCGAGTTAGACAATCCTAAAACAACAATATGAAATCGTACAACATAACTAGCCAGTTTATATGTGATCATTAAGCAAGAAGACTACCGTTTAGGTTTTTGACTACTTGTGTTAATGTGTGATTATTTGAAAAGTTAGCACTGACCTTCAACAGCCATAAAGATCCACAATCGGAAAGGTCTCGGATTTACTCTCCCAGGAGATCATTTGGGTAAACAAAATAAAAACGACCCAATCACCGTGTAATCATACAAAGCACACAACCACCCCTGAAAAATGGCATTTCACATGCATCCTATCCCATGTGCCAGAATGCCCATCTGTTGTTGTAAATTATAAATGAGCCATTAAAATTTTATCTGCACTGAACGACTTCCATTTTATAATTATGAGAGACTGAGGTATCAAATCCTCTGAAATGTCTACCTTCTTTTCATATAGGAAATATGCAAAGCTTTTCGCCACATCTTTGAAACAAAAGGAGGTCTGAGGAGCAAAAGGTGCAGGAATTTAGATCCAGAGCCGCTCCCTTCATTCTCTACATAAATGCTGCCACCTGGTGATATATTATAGGCATCCCATGCACATCCGGAGAAGCTGCTGTGCATCCCAGTCATACAGCGATTCGATTTGAGCGTCACACCCATAAACGTCCCATGCAACATTTCCGGTTTTAATTGGAATGCTGACCAGCTGTAACGGTCACAGCAATCAAAGCACAGAGCTGATTTAAATACACACGAGTGCATCATTCACATCTGCTTGCACATCAATCAAAATGGCTGGTTTGGGTGGTAGGGTTAATGGCATTATTTGTCATGCCAAGGACGTGAGCACGTGCTTGTTGGATGTGATGTCTTTATTAGCAGGCATATCTGCAGCCAACTCAGTGTCTCCTCCATGTGGAGCAAAGCCAACCTGGTTAAAACCTCAGGGCTGTTTGACTGAGACTCGCGTGCACACGCACACACACACACACACACGCGCGCACGCACGCACACGCACACACAC
>VMRN01000056.1:888338-906383 GCA_010277015.1 Poeciliopsis turrubarensis
CACACACACGCGCGCACGCACGCACACGCACACACACACACACACACGCACCCGCAACAATAACTGAGGGAAATCACTGGAGCTAAAAGGACTGTGTGAAAACAGCAATAACTAGTTTGCTCCAAGATAAGCAGACACTTTAACAAATGAAACCTGAAAAGTACAATGAAAACGTGTCTGTAAAATCAGTTTTCAGCTCCAGCCGCAGGTGTTGAATTGGACTTACATCTGGACATTTCAAAAGCTGAAGTTAAATGTTTCACAAAGAGGCGCAAACAGGTTTTGATCGCCCTATATTTAGCTAAAATGACTTTCTTTTTGTTTTTGTTACTGTTCCTTAAAAATTATTATTCTGTCAACAGATTCTCCCACCTGAGCTGTGGGCCACTGCAACTCCTCCAGGGTTACCATGAACCCTCTGGTTATGAATCTTAGTGGGTTGCCAGTTTTAAACCCCTGCACAAATCCTTTCCTGTTCATAAAACTCCTTTAAAGGGTTAACTAAAATGTACCGTTTTGAGCTTTATGTCACATTATAAAGTTATTTCCTCTTCATAAACTTAAGTGGGGTCAAGCTGAGCTTCTGCCTGACAGAGCACTCCCTCCACCACTCAGTTCCTCCAGACTAGTGGCAGCTGCAATCAGTAAACAGCAGATGATACTGCTGAGCTCACCCTAGGAACTACTTCTCAGTCCAATGCTGAGAAGTAGTTATGCAGTTGTAAATGGCATAATGAATAGCATTGTTGTGAGTAGGAGCTTCTTGAAGAGGCAGAGGCCCAACGTCAAGGGTACCAAGATTGCAAAGTCAAATTTGTTTTAAGTTATGTTTGATATATACGCTGTTCCTTGACAACTGAAGGTAACATAGTTACTCAATTATGCTAGAAAATTAAACTAAGCCAAACTGCTTCATGGGAAATGTAAATAATGCTGCCCTCTAACCAAACTCTGCAGCTGGACCTGAATGAAACTGGGATTCAACTACAAACAGGGGAAATCTATTTGACTTCTGGAGGCACTTGGTGTTGCAGTGGATTTTATTTAAAGCGTATGAAAGTGGGTGGTGGGGGAGGTGGGGCGGCGGTTCATGTTTTTACAGTTCCAGGGGTCTGACTACCTTCGCATGGCACTATTTATGGTGTTTGGGCCCCAACTGCATGACAAGGATCATGCCCCCTGCTGGCATGTTTTCTCTGTGGTGTCACATCTCATGAGCATATACCAGCTTCAATCAGCAGGGAGCATCACATGCCCCCATGGCTGCTGATTGTGTGAACACTCATTAAGACTATCAAAATAATAAACACTTATTAATGTATAGGCAAAGAGCAACAGGGGGAGAAAAAAATGAAGACCTGAGACATGAATAAATAGAAAGCCGCTTTAATGGAGTGAGACGTAGCTCTCCGACATGAGAGCGACACTGCTCCCCACTTAGTTCCTGTCCTCAGGGCCTGCTTCATCAGGGCTCCAGACAACAATTTGTTTACCAGTGAAAACTCAACCAGCAGTAAATCTGATAGGTATCGGCTTAAAGTGAAGAAACGCACAATTAATCACTGTTTCTATTGCTAAAACCTCAACTGGTATGTGTTTGTTTTTTGTTTTTTTATCCCGCATTACCATAGAAATGTCCACTAATATGCACATGTGAAGATTGGAGTAGGGGCTGGTGGTGGGGTGCAGCTGTTAATCCTGTTAGCGTCTCCATACATCTGAGGCTCTGCTGCCACCAGCTCCCATCCAGGGAGGACGGGGACAATAATAATCCACCGACACTCAGGAACGCTCACCGCTGCAGGCGAGAGAGGAGGGGGGGGGCGCTGAAACTTACAGCTCATTTCTCCTTGTAATATGCAACTCGGAAATTTTTTTAACCACTCCTTTTAAATGGTAGCCTGCTGCAGTACAACAGATAATGCTGAATGCCGAGATCCTGACTCAGGGAGAAGCCAAAATACATGCAGTTCTGCGGAATTTAATACTGCTGCTGGGAGGGAAAATTACTTTGGGAAAGAGACTCCTTCAGGATACTTAATGCTGTTCAGCTTTTTCTCTAGTTCAAAGTTAAACAAGATGCATTTGAATGAGTCATTGAGTATAAAAACAAAAGCAGGAAAAAAAAAGAACCACGAACTGCAGCAGCAATGACGAATCTAGGAAGATTTCTGACAGGAAAATAAAATTATAACTATATTGTTTTATGCATTTCGAACTATGAAACTGAGATAGGCGGATGGAGCCAGCATATTGGTAACAAAGAGTCGATATCCGTATTGGATCGATACCAATATGGATATTGGTATCAATACGATCACGATGGTATCGTGATACGATCCATACTTTAGTTCGGATTCATCTTGAAAATTTATTTAAGTTGTTTTGATTGTAGTTTTTGAACTTTACCTCAAAATATTTTGTTTTGATTTGCCCTCTGATGATAATTTGTCTTTTATTTTGAAAAAATGCACACAAATCATATTAACATGTTATTAAAGTATTTTGTAGACGTCTATAAAGGTTTGTGTTTTCCTTTCTTTGAAACACGCGCAAAGTTCAGAAATTTGATCATATTAAACTATTGCTCCCTCTACAGCGTTCCTGGGGTATTGCCAAGAGAAAGAGGAAAGGCATCAGATCCAGCCTGGTGAAAATCATCTCCTTGTTCGACAGCTCAGAAAATCAACGTCATTGTTCGCAACTTGTCCTTCTGTTCGCTGATTGGCCCGGAGGAAATTCAACCTGAGAAATCAAACTCAAAGGGAAACATCCCAGTCGGAGCACTGAAGGCAGATGAGAATCAGGTGGAGCTGCATATAAAGACAATGAGCAGGTTGTTCTAACAGACCCAAAATGACTCGGTGAAAACTGGCTGTTTTCAAAGATGCATTTATGAACAGACCTTCTTTGAAGATTTTTGGTTGATGATATCTACATCCTGAAAAACATTGATGCTCTCTCTCTCTAAAACTGAGCCTGAACTAGTATTTTACATTATTAACCAGTTTTTCCTGCATTTCATGGTCTGTGCTCATGTTTTTTGCTTTTATTGTTATTATCCGAGCGCCGTTTGTAATGTTATTTATATCAGCACACCCATTTGCGGTCAGACAGATGGCAAAACCAAAGCCATTAGTTGATAATACGCTGTATGTCTCTCACTGTTACTCATCTCTAAATTGCATTAACGTCTCGGCGTTCATCAGGGAAACCGTTCGTCTTCCCCACGCGCCCAACGCCGCCGGCGTGTCCGAGCGTTGCATCGCTCAGCCCCGTGTGCCGAAAAACGCTGCCTCGATGCGTCTCTGCTGTCAATTTCATGAAAGTTTATGCCACGGCGAAAATTTTCAGCTGGATATGAAAGGGTGTGAGCATCACCGAGTGTGATTGAACTGCCTTTCCGGACGCAGGCGAACGCATTTGCAGCTATTATTTCGCCAACAATGCATCCTCTGGGCAAACAGCAACACCCACATGATGGGATATGCTACTTAACGAAAGGAATGCATATCAAGGCCTATCAAGAACAAATGAATGTGTGTGTTTGCGTGTGTTTTAACAACATATGCCATTAGTCTTGTTTGGCTGGCACAAAATAATAAACACGCATAGAAAGCCTGAACATGCAACAAATCAGAGCTTATACACAAATGAATGATGAATGAGGCTCTGCTCCCAGCTTCCTCCATAGCTTCAGTGTGGTGGAGTAAAGACATGTGGCTAAATGTGTCCTGCTACCCCACCCTGTGGTCTGTCTCTGACATGCTCGCCCCGCTTTGCCTGAAAGAGGAAGGCAGACGAAGAAGTGGAGAGAACTGGCCGACCCCGATCGCATCGGCGCTGCGTTATTGTAACCTCCGACGACTTTGTGATATATTCAGGAGCCCAGAGAGGTGAATATTTTGGTTGTAATGCATCTGGGTTAATACGGCTGCTTGGGATCTGGGGCATTAAGGGAAAATGAATCCGCTGAGTTTATTTAGCCAGGGCCCAATCAATCAGCGCATACACTGGCTGCTCTGTTCTCATTACACAGATAAATCTTACATCCTATATTATAAATTACACAGACTCCTCTCTGCCAACCACCGATCCCTCAGCGAAGATATGCTGTGTAATAAATATTTCGTTTTTATGCTGGAATGTGAGCAACAGTAATAACTTAGAGGAGCAAGTATGGAAATGCAGAGTTTTCCCCGTTTCCATTATAATGTCTTTATTATAAAAACTGAAGGCTTTGAAGTGAGTGAGACCCTGGAGGAAAAGCAGCCTGATACATAATATGAATGCAACAATACTGACAGGTTACAGAACCGTCTTGAATAGAATTACATTTCTGCTTTCCACCAAATTCACTGCTTTACATTGGCTCAAGAAGTCAGTTTGACAGGCTAACACAATTTATTCCTTCAAGAAATAACAATGTTTACTTTTTTTTTTTTTTTTTTTTTGGTTTTTTTTTTTTTTTCTACAGACCAATAAAAGTCCATCTCTGTGAAAAAGGTAAGAGGCTTATGTGTGTTAAATGTAGTCGCTGACAGAACGGGGGAAACGAGGCGCCGGACCTGTCAGACGCTAAACTGCTGTGTTCACAACCCGGGAGAGGAATTACTCAAATTTAGATGCAGGAAATAAATAAACAACGATAAATAAATAATAATAAAACACACACACACACACACACAATGTGTCATCATGCGAAACTAAAACTAAAAAGCTGGTAAAAATGTGAATGTTCAACGCATGGGAAACTAAATCTGACAGAACCAGACAGCAACCCAATCAATGTTTACAGTTCAACCACAGCCTCCTTTCTCTGACACATTTGACATATGCTGTAATTGTGCACTGAAATAAAGTTTTATTTAGCTTGAATGATCAGTAATTGACTCTTACACCTTCCAAAGAAAGAGAAAGAAACCAACCGTATTTTCTCAGCCTCTTTCAGCCACAGAAACAAATCAAATGAAAGCCGTACTTTACTGTCGTGTGTCAAAGCATCAAGAGTGACTTGTTTTTGGAACTCTGCCTTTCAATTAAACGGCGTCGGTATTTGCTTTCTTCTGACTGGGTCAGCAGCCAAAGACTCAGCATCTACAGAAAATAAAGTGGAATAAAAATATTTTGTTATAAGCAACGTTTCCATTTCCAATCGACAGTCCGCCAATGTAAAAGAAATAAAAATTCACAATTGCGGTGATTCCATTAAATATGCAATGGAACTAAAGTCTCACATTAATAAGCTTGTTCACACAGTAAGTCATGAAAAAACACACAGCACCATGATCCTCCTACCACTTCCTGTTGTCAGCAACTAAATCTGTTTGTTGATCACATGACTCGTGATGCCTAAAAATAGTTTCCATTGATGTTTTTCTTACGTACATTAATTTCACTGAGGCCACAAAACGCATGGGAAACTATCTCATCCTCGCGTAAACATGACTATTTTTCAAAATTGCCGCGTTTCAATTGAGCGCAGTTACGTGGTCATTGGAAACACAGCCATACACTGAAAAAAAATCATGTCATCCAGCTTAAAAAAAACTGATTTAATTTGTTACAAGTACTTGAATAATATTTAACTAAATAAATATATCAAGTTGATCATGTTGCCATGTTAAACAAATGTAAATAAAGTGAGTCTGACAAACTTAATTGGATTACTGGTAACAAACTCAGTTGTTTTCAGTTGAAGCTCCTTTGTCTTTTTTTTTTAGGGTAAATATCAAATGTGTAGTTTTATTAATATGTTCTGCCATAACCGGCCATTTAAGAAAATCATGACCTTGACATGTCCCAAAATGAAAAGGAGCTTCACACCCTGATGTAATGAAAACCAACTAACTTTCGAAGTTTTATAAAAACTTATAAAAAGCCCCCCTTGCTCAGTGTTACGATGCATCTTTTTCTTTAGCAAAGCCATTAATTGAAACATTAATGCTATTAATTCTGTTTGTGTATCTTTATTGTTTTTCCTTCTTATATAAAGCATTTCTACGAGGCAATGCTTGGGGTAGTAGAGCAAGCACCGCACATCCAGAGGGTGAAGCTGTCTGGTGACTCCATAGAGGCCTCTATTGCGTCAAAGCGATTTTTAAAAGTATGACTGCTGGAACAGTATCGTGTTGTTTCTTTTATTTCCTGCCTGTCTTCTCAACCGTCAGCTGGCTGCAGCGGCCATGATATCTTATCTGTTCTTCCTTTCGCCAGTTGCTGTTAAAGGATCAGCTGCACTTGCCTTTGTGAAACTGGAACCAAACATGAAGCAGCTTTCAGCCTCTATGCACCACACATCTGGAACAAACTTCCAGAAAACTGCAAAACTGCTGAAACACTGAGTTCCTTTAAACCAAGGCTAAACCCCCACCTGTTTACAGCTGCCTTTGATCATAACCGGAAAGAATGATCAATATCACTGTTAATAGGTTTATGTTTAGTAGATGATTATAATGATAGCATTTGACTAAATGCAATGTTTGCTTCATATTTAGTTACTGTGTTATGTTTTTACGTTGTAGAGCACTTGTTGCTGAGCTGTGCTGCGCAGATAAACTCGGCTTCAGATCTAAATCTGACTTCACGACCCTAATTGGATCGTGTGTAATTGGACATAAATTGAATCAGTTTGTCTCACAAATTGCTCTGCGGTGACATCTGTTGTAAAATGGCCAGCATGCAAATAACGTAAACTGATTTCAGAGTCTTAATAATTCCTCCACTTATTCAGTGAAACTAAGAGGAGGCGAAACGCGGGAAGCCAGCCAGGGACACAAGCGTGGGGCAAATGCTGCTGATCATCTGGTGAAACAACGCTGAGCTTCGTCAACCATTACACACACCACAGCTGCAAATACTTTTACATCATGTTGGTAGAGGGAAAAAAAAAAAAACAAAAAAAAAAAAACATGTTTGGTTTAAAAATAAAAACCTGAACTGGAGGTGTTGGTAAATGTTTTAAGTTTGTGAAGTAAGAGTCTTGCACTCGTGTGTAATTGTGTGGTCGTGCGTGTCGGTTTATAAGATAATTTGGGTTTTTTTTTTTTGTTGTTTTTTTAAGATGTGTCTTTTTCCTCAGTACCACTCAGCTCTGTGGAAGCGAGAGGCAAACTGTGGAGGAAGGGAGCTTGTCAGAGCTGTCTCACTGGGTGATGTTAATATGGCAATGCTAAGCTGGCACAGGACTTAAGCAGCTTACAAAGTACAGGGAAATAAACTTGATGATTCCACAGCAGTTTGCAAGACTTTTTAAATCCTAAAGAGTTTAAATGCACATCCCACCTCATGCTGGCCATGGGAGAACTTGACTGATGAAAAAAATAAATAAATTATGCACTTTAATGCGAATACACAGTTTTATAATGCTGGATATCAAAGTGAAAAAAAAAAAGGTTGGGTTGTTCTGTGAGTTCCCAGACATAATGTGTTGCTTTCTATTCCAAATATCAAAGGGTTTTCCATCAGAAACTGTGCATCAAGAGATCTATGAATTACTTCTGTTTTCTGTAGACACTGGCCTGTTTGGACCATGAGCTGCTGGCTCCTCCAGAGGTCTCACAGCAGTGTACAGTTCATCAAAGTGTTTAATATACAGCTCTACTGTAAAATCACTGACTACAATTTGCCAAAAACGCTGCATATGTAGCCGCTTCGAAATATAAGAAGCTTGTTGCTCCAACGGCTGAAAAACACACTGATGTTTCCTCTGATGGCTGATAGATGAGCGCCATCGCCATGACGCAAAAATAAACACCTCAAGTGTCGCTGCCGTGATTTTTAGCAGCTTATTGCGAGAACAAGCTCATTCGTGTGTAAATTGAGTCGCATGTCTTAATTTATTGGAAAAAAGGCAATGTAAAACTTAAAAATGTTTTGTCGACGATTGTAATGGAAACGCAGTTCTCTGCCCTATAAGTTCCAGTCTGTCTGTTATCTGCAGCTTCCTTCAGGTCACTCCACAAATATTGGCTTTACCTTTGAAAAAACAGGAATATTGTTCAGGTGAATCTATGCATTGCTGCATATGGAGGTATGCTTGTACCTCACTTCTTTTGGTCTGCTCTAGTTCTGGAATAGGAAGCTAAATACTTAATTCGACTATCACTCAGTCTCCTACAATGTTTTTGTGATATTTTAGCTCTAGAGGAGAAAATATATCAATAGACTCTCACTACAAATTGCTCAAGGCATCATGGAGAACCATTTTAGTGATGATGTGCTAAAGGGGGCGTGTCAGAAATGGAAGGAGGTTCTTAAAGATGGAGGCCAATTTCAAACTGTCTGATATGGCTACGATTACAAGTCAATTTTCTTAAAGTTGGGTTCGATGTATACAGCATTTTCCTAACTGAACTTGCAATAGTTACTTAACTGGGACATAAAACCAACCATCAAAGACATATTCTATTTGACTAACACCAAATCATTCTATGTGATAATCCTAATGCTTTGTAATCAGTACAAACTGCTCAGCAAATCTTCATGAACAAGCTTCTAACCAACCAGTAAATATCCGTCAGCAAGCATCTTGTGCCAAGTCATAAGTTTCCCTCGGCCCATATCAGATCAGGTGGCATGTCAGGGATTCTTACTGACTGCTATTAAAACAATCCATCACCAAAATGGCCCTCACAGCTCTCGTGAAATGCAATTCCAAATGTTGGACGCTGCATAGAGAGCACTATATGTCCATCATCGTTCGGTGATCCAGTGTCATTTTGGCCTGTAGAAGCTCATGTTTTATTGTTTAAGCGAGATGGTTTTATGGATTTTCTGTCAGTTTGTTGGATATCGGCTGTGACCAGGAGATCAACCCTTGTCAGAACCGGGGTCCGGTGGCAGCGGCGGCGGTCCTCCGCCGACAATCCCCCAGCCTCCCCTCCCGGTCCGCGCCCCTCAATCACCAACCATCTGCCACAGCAGCGGATTCCACTTACCCATAATTTGACCCATTTTTTTTTTTTTCTTGTAATGATAATACCTCCAATAACAGCCTTAATCCCAACATGCGGTACTGCTCAATTACAGTCTTTAGGAGGACGGGATTAGCAGCAAGGACGGCAGCGTGGAGGGGAGGTGGAGAAGCAGGAGGATGGTGGAATGAGTTGAACTGAGGGGAGGACATGGGAGGAAAGGGATAAGGGGGAGGAGAGACTGCATTTTACTGCCATGAAAGGCTGCAGATGAAGAGACAAGCAGAGCAGCAGTGGGTAAATCCCAAATAGCCTGTCACCAGCCGACAGCGCACTGGAGCGTGTAGAGCACAGAGCAGCGCGGCAGACTGGCAGACTGGGTTGAGCCGGGCCAGGGAGAGAGGGAGCAGGTTGTCTGGAGGGTCTGCAGGAGATGTTAAGGGTTGGCCAATTTGACTCCGGCATAGAGACAGGAGATTGGAGAAAAACACATCAGGTGATGGAGACAGGGGACAGGACGGCCTGGGTCATGATTTCAAGTCTGGCTCATAAACATTTCTCTCTGACTGTGACAGAGGCAGAACGAGAAGAAGTGGATAAAAAAAAAAAAAAGAAAAAAAAAGTCAAGCTTAGAAATAAGGCACGGGGCTTACGTCCCCTCGCTGCTGCGTACAGAATCCGGGCCAGAATAAACATCCCTCTTCCTTATCCGTTTAGCTGTGGATGTTGATTGAGGGTGCTGGCAGTCAGACGAACTGTAATCAACTTCCCATCACAACAGCAGCCATCTCACACAGTGACACTGCCAGCCATGCGGGGGCTCCTGCAGCCAAGTGTCAAATGTACATTTGCAAACCAGATTATATTTACACACTCGATGTTCACAGTGTTTCTGTAGGCAGAACACGTTTGCAAACTTTCAAACAGTAAACATCAATGGTATATGAGAGCAGTCATCACACTGTTCAATATGACTTTGAAGCTGCAGAAAAACGAATGATCTTCAAATAACTGTTAAAATGATCAGTATGTCTTGACAATGTAAAATATTAAGATAATTTGTGAAAAAAAAAGAGCAACACAGCAGTCAGAAACAACCAATCAGAGCCATGAGGAGGGTCTTAGCGCTGTCAATCACTAATGTGCTCACTCCTTTGTACTTGTTCTTGGCTAAGCTACAGCTGGTTCATCACAACATAGACTGCCACGAATGCTAAGGCTAGTTAGCATAGCCACTAATGACGTCAGATGAAGGGTTTTCCTGCAAGTTGTTTTTCCACCATTAGCACATGGAGAAATCAGGCTTACTGACTGCACAAAACCCTCTTATTGACTGAGGGGGGGGATGAGTTTTTTTTGCATTAGACACCTTTGACATTCAGATCCTCTAGTTTAATGGAGCGGTGGCAGAATCTACAAGATGTCACCCTGTGCAGTTGCCCATGTCGCTCATGTCAGAAGCCGCCACTAAGTTAAAAAAAACAAAAAACAAAACAACAACATCAATGTGAAAAACAATTTGTTACGAAAATATCAACATACATCATCAACGTGGAAGAATTCGCACCTAAGGAGATGAAAAATACACTTTTCTTTGTTATAACAAATCAGATACCATCCTTGGCATTGACAGCGCCACCTCAGGTGAAAAGAGGAATGTGCAATTCAAAAAGTCAAGTTTGACATCATGGAACCTGCATGGTGAAAATAAAGCTCAGTCCACAAATGTACCAATCTGCTCAACTATTTGGTGTGAAAAGAAACTTGGTGATGCTATTCAAAACAGTCAAAACCAAGAACACCACAGTCTCCTTCATGACAGTTTAATTTAACTAATGTTTCACAACTGAGAAGCGTCCATGATAAAAAGCAGTAGTAGACTCTGACCAAGGACTTTTCCCACAAAACAAGGTGCTCTCTGCGATTATGCTTTAAAGTGTTCTATATTCATCTACATTGAATGCAACACCATCGCAGATCAAATGCACAGCAACTCTGACAAATGAAAAGTGTTGAATTCTGTTAAATAACATGCAGAACGTAGCAACCTGCTGTGTCCCAGAGTCTGTCTGCTTCTATCAGTGAGGATTCATGTGAGGGATACAGAAATGCCTCAGAATCAGTAGACTCCTCCCGACACACACATCCCCCCCCCCCAACATCCTCCAGAGGGAACCTTCATGTTCTCTTGTCAGGTTCTGTTCCACTGATTCGCCCATTGTTCCAACACAGTCCTAATGTCACGGCCAAAGTACACATACAAGCAGTTGCTGGTCAACAAAGCCGTGGCTAGCAATGCATGAAGTGAAGAGAGAAAACAGGTGGAGCTTCTCTCCTCTTCCTCTCTTCCACCTGCGACACCAGTGAAACAGCACAACGCCTGATGAGACTGATGAGGTTGGTGGACGGCAAACAGCCGAGTGCAGTGGTCTGCAGTAGCTTCAGCAATGTGTGGCAGGAATGTGGACTCACTAAAGTGTATCTGCTGAACACTGAAAATGGAAAAACAGGTTACACACCTACTGGTGGCTTGAGTGTGTTCTCTGAGTGAACAGTAATGTGTTGGACACGGATTGGTTTAATACTTAAGTGTCATGGCAAACTTGACTTGACGTTGGAAGCAGCCAATCAGACGGCAGGGTCTCTGCAAAAGCAGCCCTAACCCCGCCCACTGGCTTTGATGTGCTTCAGCACAGAAACATGACATTTCTTAAATCATGAAATAAATGGATGCAGTTCTTAAAAGAAAATTGATGCATTTGACTGAAGCATATATAATACTATATTTAATGCATTTGTGTTGATTTCCAGTTTTAACAAATTGATGACGTTTTAATAATTAATGTTACTTTTTTATTGTAATTAGGCACTCTTCACTCTCCATAGAAACCAGTGCTGATAAACAGTCTTATAGCCTGAATTACATCCAGTAATCGTCTGACATCATAAGCCTTTCTTGTCAGGCAGTAACGCTGTAGTATTATTGCAGTGCGAAAATATATTTTGCTCAACCCTATAGCAAATCATCTTACACTTTTACTGAAGAAACAACTGTTTACATGAATGACCCAATGCATGATCAATGACTCTAGGGAAGGCCACTGAGAGCGGCGGATAGTAGAGGGAGGTAGCGCAGTAATTAATCTAAAAATAACTGACCCCACGCAGGGAGAGGTCAGGCAGACTCACAGTGGGGATGTCCTGGCAGCTTGCTCTTTCCCCTCATAGCATACACACATTAACACAGCTTAAAAAGCCAACAACAATTACTGCAGCATTTCTGTCACCGCTTTGCTCACACAGGAGGAACGCAGATGTAGATTACTGAGGATGAGAAAGACTAGGGAAGCACCGATCAGCCGATATCTAAGGTTTAGTATCGGCCGATATGGATCTGATACAGAGAAACAATCGACTTGATACGTTTTGTTTCTTAAAAGCACAAACCTAAATGTGCTGAATTACAAATTTATTTGATAATTCTGCACCAGTACACCTTCACAAGCTTGGTCAAACATGTAAATACATACAGCACAGCTTTCATTTGTTCAGTCAGCGCAATTATGAGTATAATAACCAATTTAAAAATAAAGAAAGAAACTGACAACAATAGGTTAAGTAGTAAATAAACAACAAACCTTCTCTCAAACGACTCAGAAAGTGCAATTAGGGATTGTACATAAAACATACTGTAAATAAATTATATGTATTTATAATGTGGCTCAAATCTAGAAATTTTTTCAATATTGAGACTGACACAGGTATTAATATGGGTTTGATGCATCTCTAAGACATTTTACCAAGGTCAACATCTGCTCCTAGTCAGAGTGGCAGTTTGTCATTCTGGCATCCAACAAGGCTAAAAGAGAACAGATATAACAACATCTAGGTTAGTTTCAGACAGAACATCATGAAAAATAACCAGAGATCAACAGGAGCCAGAAAAATGTCTCACATGCCACTGGAGTCATTATCCTCCATTGCATATGTGAGTCTGTAGAGCATGACTCATGTGAGTTATATGTTCTACAGACATCAGCTGTGGTTTGTGAAAACATCAGTTTACCAATCTAGGCGAAGTCACAAACAGCTACATCATGAAGGACTACCATAGACCTCCATTGCCAGAGAAACCGAGGTCAAGTTCTATGCTGGACTGTTTGACAAATATAAATGCTAATAAGCATGTGCTAATGCACAGCTACTTATAAATGTGCAGTTCCTTCACACAAGCAGTCACTTGCTGGGAACAGAAGTAAAAAAAGTCTATACAAGAAAAAGAAATGGTTGCACAATTGCCTGTGTGCGTGTGTGTGTGTGTGTGTGTGTGTGTGTGTAGGGCTGTGGCTGCATGATGCAGAACGCCTAGTCTGAGAACAGGCAGCACTTATTCACAAGTGGTGGCATGGCTCATTACTCGGTGGGCCCAACCATCTACAACATGTCCAAACACTCAGTGAGAGGCTTCACAGGAGAAAGCTGCCACAGCTACATTAAAAAGGTTGTGAACACCCCTCAACATCCACCTCAACTTAAAGAGACACACACACACACACGTCTGGATATCCAGACAATGCTGACTCCAATATGAGTCAGAGCAGAAGAGTAAGTGATTGTTTTCTTATCACAGGCTTTTGGCTAAAAACTGCTCAGGGAATCTAACAACATCAAGCCTGACGACTTTTGATCAACATGTTGATAAAATCTCCTACCCAGCATTTGTAGAAGTGGCTTTGTTCCATGTACCATGTTCCTTTATAATCATTTATTCTAATGATGTACTTAAGTCTGTAAATAATCATATTAAATCGTTAAAAAACATAGAATAAATCATATATTAATGTATGGACCTTCCAGATGGCTTTGTCTCGTGATATGAATTGAGAAGAAAACCAGGGCCGTACAGAGACCTTTGGAGGGGCAGGGGCTCAAAGTTAAAAAAAACGGCACATTGGACGAAAAAAGATCTAAGGGGTTAACTCTACATAATTTTTTGATGTTAGCACCTCTGAGATCTAGAATTGTAAGACTGAGATATCAAGGCAAAGAAAATTCAGTAGCTGCTGGTAGGGGCCATTCAGGGGCCCCTAGAAATGGTTGAATTGTAACACAGACCACAGATCTAAACCTGTAGCATGTTTCAGAACTGCAGTCAGCCTGTCGTCTTAAGAACAGCAGCAGAGGAAGTGAATGAAGTCGTTCAGTTGGCCACACTTCCAAATACTGAATTAACATCAGCAGCCGCCTCATTCGACTCGGGACTTCTCTCTTCGCATGGGGGAACGGTCGTCTACAGTACAGCTAATTTATGGTAAGCTTCATAGTGTTGAACTGTCGCATCCGCCAGAATAAACATTATTGGGTGAAATTTAAATCCTCCACGCCTCTATAGAGCAATCGTCTCTCAATAGCCACGAGTCCAGACACACTGTGTGAAGCAAAGTATAGAACAAGGGGCTGTTTTGTCTTTTTTTAACCAGGCTACAATGATCTGCTCGTAAAACATTATTTTAACTTTTAGTCTATATGCACTGGAAAAGTGCAACAAACGCCCCTCCCTCAGGAAGGCAATTGACCCTGTTAGTGTTGATGTAACTTCTAAACACAATAACAAGTGTTATGGACGCCTCGTGTTATAGAAAAGTGGTCAAAGAGGCTATTGTAGACTTTGAGGTTCTACATTTCCAGAAGGGAAAACCTGACTGTTACAAACATTCAGACAAGAAAGTAATTATGGAACAAACAACAAGAAGGACGAAACAGCAGAACAGAAAGTTTTTATGGACCATGGTGGCATGAACATTTCTACAGATATGGCAAGTGTTAAATGTGTACTGTAATGTAATTCTGACTACAGTAATGACATACTTCTAGAAGAATAGTAAACACCTCTAAAAGGATCTATGCATATTGTTTTACAGTGAGGTGATATCATTAAAGCATACTTACACTCCAAGAAAATAAGAGCCTAAAACCTGACGGCTCTTAAATCCATCCCTTCTGCTTAAATAACTTCATATGCTAATTGAGGAGCGGTTTTGGGAGAGCTAAAAGTTAATCTCTCCAAATACACTTGAAGCGCAACAAAAACTGCCAGAAAGGATAAACACAGACAGATATAAGATTAGTGTTTTGCATCATTACAACATGCATTAACACACACACCCATCTTCTCGCGCAGCGGCTCCGGAGCCCACCGCAAACACCGCTGCAAACAAGCTGCAGCTCCGGCTCCGCCAACACGCTTCACATCCTCTGTGAACACTCAGCTGAGCTTTCAGAGGTCCCTCTGCATTATTGAATAGCTTGGATTTTAAATGAAACACTAAACTCATTCAACATGCCTCTGTGTTCTCCTGGTTATCTAACCTTCCTTTTGTGGCCTGGCTCGGATCTTCAATTATCCATCCATCATGAGCTCATTTGTGTCGGAACAAAACAGCCACTCCGTCACGTCTCGGGAAACTGCGGAGCCGTGCATATTTCTATTGTAAGGCAAAACGCGACGCACACATTTAGTCATCTCTGTTACGAGGATCCCACGTGAAGCCGGAGGACGGGTGCAGGGGTCAAGTGGATGCAGGCGCCGAGGGGTTTGGATCGATTTGCATACAAGTGGAAGTATGTTTATGTGCACCTTTGGCGTGTGTGTTGTTGTTTTTCTAATTATGAAAAAATAAATTGAAACAAATGACTGAGACTTCCTGCCCCACCCCATCGACAGCGCAGAGAGAACCCGGTAACTGGGTCAGCAACGTAAACATAGTCAAACAAGAGCAGGGTTTTCTGTGCTGCTTCCGCAGACGAGATGTAGAGTGACACCAGAGATATAACTTTGAAATATGGATGCACTGGGACACAGTTTGTAATCCCAGTTCCCAGAAATGGTGTACAAGTTTGTGTGAGTGTGAGGCAGGGGGGGTTAAGAGATGTTGGTAAAGGTTGTCAACAGCGACATTAACTACAGGTTAGAAAATGGATGTTTCCAAAAAAGATTATCATCTCATGTTGTCCAATTCAAAATTTTTAATACAGAGTTCACAATATTCACTGTACGAAAAGTAAAATATTTGAGCCATATACTGACGCGAGCACCGCAAATGTGCAACACCTATCAGCAGCTTATTGTAGATGAATAATAATACTGTGTGGATTAAATAAATATTTTATATTCTCACAATTTAGCATTTCGCATTTAGCTCTGACAGAGGCTAACAAAGAGACTTACAAACCGTTTGATGACAATTACCCTGCTTTCACTGGACACAAAAATCCATGAAGTATTTAAAGAGAAATATGAGACACGGCAGACCTAACAGCTCAGACACTGATGAAGGAAAGGGAGCAGAAACTGAAGTACATATGATGTACAGCTTGTACTTGAAACTAATAAACAATAACGCAGACAAGTTCAATGCAAACACAACGTCCTCATCTGTTACAAAGTAAGACATCAAATGGAGCTGTTGGTAACGGGGCCTTAGTTTGTCTGCGGCTCCTGAACAAATTTAATTTTAGTTCTTCATTAGAGCAGAGTAAACGAACATAAGACTGGATATAAACAAAACAGCAGGTGAACTGGAAGACGTAGAACCAGTAGATCTCCCATGAGCGTACATCATATTTCAATATCCTGCAAGGTTATTGTCTGAGTTAAAATTGGCTTTTCAAACAGTGTGTGTAAAGTCATTAACACCACCTCCCCGTAAAATGTACAATAATCACCTCTACCTATACAGGGAACGCTGATGAAGAGGAACCCTCTATGTTTGAATGGCTCCTAAAATAGACTGAGGTGAAGTAAATACAAGATTAGCTGCAATTCCAAACAACCAAAAAAAAAAAAAAGCAAGTAAATCATAACGCTTTTCTGGGGTATTCATAAATCTTATCCACGCTCTCATTGCCTGTGTAGATTATTAGCATTTTTATGTTGCGTAAACAGGGGTATAATCTGGAGTTGAAAATGTTTAAACCCACTTATCTATGTAAAGGGGCAGCAATATGTATATTCCAGGCCCATAGCACAAACAAGAAACTGTTATAAACCTGCTGCATATATCTGACAAAGCTTAAAAGTAATTTGATGCCTTCAAATTGGTCCTCTGTCTCTAAAACGATTCTACTCCTTCTGACATGTGAATTCAGTCATCACAACAAATCTCTTCCATGATGTCATTTACAGCCATTCTTAGCAACGTTGGACTTGAAAGTAGTTCCTATGAGGAGTGCAGCGCTCTGAACGGCTGCCACACGAGATTCAAAAATCCCTCAAACATGGATTAAGGAATCACGTTCCAGGTTTGTTTTTGATGGGAATAACATTATGGCCTGATATAAAGCTCAGAAAAGTTGATTTTACATAATAACTCCCCCGCAGCTCTTTACATTTTTAAATGATACCGTTACAGGCAAGAAAACAAAAACAACAACAATCAGTATATTTTATTGGTGTGCTGAATTGTAAGGAGGAAAAACAACTATAATGCCAAAACTGACATTCATTGGTGAACAGCATGGGCTGTTCTGGCCACATTTCCATTACATGATGTCTGCAAAACTTTATTGATATTCCACCAATGTCGAATAAAAACAATTTTACAATGACAGTGTTTCCGTTAAACAAGAAATGCAGTTAAAATCATGTGAATGAGTTTGTCCATACTATGTCATTAAAATAACGTGCCGCTCCATTTGTTGTCTTCAGCATTTCTGACAGCAGTAACATCCGGTTGTCTATCACATTACGATGCTATGATGCAAAAAAAAAAAAAAAAAAAAAACTGTTCTCATTGAAATACATTACTTCCCATACAGCTGACAAACCGCTTCCTCCTGGCACAAAAAGCTTGAGGAAAAAAACTTGTTTTTTTCTAAATAGGCTCATTTCCAAGTAAGTTTAGTAATTCCAATTTTAAGGTGATTTTAAGGTCAATGGAAGCACAGCTGCTGTATCACATCCAACGACAACCTCTCCCACATCTCTTGAGATATGTGATCCCGTTTTCCATGGCAAATCATTCCAACTGATCAAGACTGCATGTTCTTCCAGCATCTGTCACGGATTATCAATCCTATCCAGAACTGGGCCCAGAGAGCCACTGGGCCCAGAGAGCCACTGGGCCCAGAG
>VMRN01000056.1:906393-946845 GCA_010277015.1 Poeciliopsis turrubarensis
CTGGGCCCAGAGAGCCACTGGGCCCAGAGAGCCACTGGGCCCAGAGATTTCCACGTCCCCAGGAAGAAAACTCCATGTTTCAAAACAGACTCAACAACCTTGCTTGTCTAGTTTGTTTTGTAAAAGACCTGACAGCAAGTGTAAAAGTTTATCTCAGGTGAGATTAAGCAGAGAGTTTTATGACAGTCCTCGATGCTGTTGTGTGGATTTTAAAATCCAGAAAGTTTTGACATAAGTTATGACTGGCCCTAAAAACTGACATTGTTGTAAGATGAGGCTATATTTTCCTCCCAGACAGCATAGAGTTGCACTCAGACACTGGCAAAGTTCATGAAGGCAGAGAAATTTGATTTAACCTTCCTGGGTTTCTCCATTTAACAAAGTTGGATATAAAATTTCAGAATTTGACCATAAAATCCTTTGGTTCCTCAGAAGCTGCTCTGCTTCTAAAGATGGCTGGATTTTTAATACATTTTCAACACATTTTTAAAAGAATGCATTTAATGTTTTACTGTTTAGTCTTTTAGTTGCTTTTTGTTTTATTTTCCCTTTGAAATTCTTTGGTTTTCGGCTCTCGTCAATTTATACATTTTAATTATGATTCAGATCTCCATGTTGATTTTAGAGGAAAAAAAACCTTAGCAAAACAACAAAATATCCTTGTAATTGTCTTGTGTTCTGGACATACTACAAGGTGCCTGAAAAGAATTATTCAGTCTTCAAAATGAATTTCAAGTTGCAAAGCTTATGAACATGACAGACTATATTTTCCCTTTGTTTCTGCGTTTTGACCCAAGTTTAGAAGAACAAGGTACTTTGTAATGGTGTAAAGTTAACTACATAAGCAATGTGTTGAGAAGCAAAAGAAGCAGCTTCTCTAACTTCATAACCGACCACAGCTGGTGGAGGGCAAAGAGACCGCTCAAAAGGTGCTTTGCAATTAGGCACTAATTTGTCACACAACCTCGCACTTTAATTAAATGTAGCACATCGAATGAAGATGTGAAATATGGGGTTATTAATGTGATGACCGATAATGATGTTGCCGAGCGCCGGCGCGCATACCCGGCATAAGCCTGGAGCCAGTGAAGAGTCACGGCGTTGCAGCTTAGCCTTAATCCCTCCGCCCGTCAAAAAGACACATTTTCCTAATTGCCTTTTAACTTATATGAAATTAGCACCACATAAGTCAAATTATCATCCCATGCTAGGGACAATTGAGGTTTTGGGATGGAAGCTTCCTTTGCGATAGGACGGTTGAGCTCATTAATTACTGTGTTGCTACGGATGGCGCTGGGGACAAAACGGAGATCGGCGTTTGGGATGCAGGAGGGGAGTGGAGGGGGGTCCTCTTGGGGGGTGATCTCGGGGCATTAGCCCTCTCCTCCAAGGATTATCCATGCTGCATTCAAGGCCCTGTCAGGGGAATGGCATGCTGAGGAAGATAGTGCATCAACTGGGGAATAGCTTCAACCACAAAGTGTTCTCCACCCGCAGTTCGACGCAAAACATTCAGAAACGAGATCAACTGAATCTTGAGATGTTTTTCTGTATGGTGGATAATCAAAGCAGTTGAGTCTGATGGCTGAGTTGAACGGGACGTGGAATACTGTCAGCACTTGTGGAAATGATTTGGTTACAGTGCAAGCAATCAATTAATCACCTCAATCATTGGAAGTGTTGCTGCAATAGTCCAGATGATATTACCACTGAAATAATCCATTCATTTTACACTTCCTGTTTCACCAACATGTAATACCACTAGGGACGCTAGGTTTTTCAAGATGTCGAAAGGATAGTGAAATTTTTATAATATATTCAACTTGGTTATTGTCCCTACCAGCAATATTTATATTGGACATAGATAAACAAATTTTTTTATATTGATGCAAATAGCATGAAAGAAATAATAAAATAAACCTTAATCACTTAAGATGATTTTATTGGTGATGCCACAAAATCTTTTTATGAAATTCAATGAAAATCCAAGATGATCTTTTTCTTTCCCAACGCAGCAACATGAATCAGGCCAGGGTCTCCTGTAGCTCATCACAAGTTGTCACTGCTGTTTTTTTTTTGTTGTTTTTGTTGTTTTATTTCCATGGCAGCAGCAGCTCAGTGTACCTTGATCACTAAAAGTTAACCTTGACGTGAAACAGCGCCCAACACGCCACTGATGTTCTCATGAAATCTGCTGAAGACTGACACAATTTCTTACAGCTGCCGACATCACTGTCTGAATTTAGTGACGTCTGGAGATACATAAGCGCAGCAAATTTAATACAATGAACATCTGAAAATCATGTTGGTGTAAAAATCAATGGAATATGAGAGACATTCATAAGACATAGGACAGACATGCTGACATGTACATATATGAACATACAGACAAGAAAACTGCCGTTCAAAGAGTGCGGACATGTTTGGTTCTCATATATGAAGAGAGACAAAGACACTGTGGCAGCTCAGGGTTATGCTCATCCCTAAAACGCAGAACGGCACACATGGGGTCATTGAAACATAAAATGAAATATTACGGTTGTTTACAATGTTATTGACCTTATAAAACTTTGCAAAGAAACAAACTCCCATCCTTTGAAATTGCACCTCAATTCACAAGCGAATATTTAGAAACAGGCAGTAAAAGGAGAATAATCTTTCCCCAGGCTGAGGTAGTACCCCAGAGCAACATCTAGTATAAACATTTGTAGAATGACATTCCTTTTTAATCAGCAAATTATGCCTTGAAGCAACAGCAGTACAAAGAATTGGTGTGTTTCCAAGTCAAATAGTTACTGCTCATCATCAAATTAGAGGAAAAATAACTTAAGAGGAGAGAGAACAGCTGTAGGGTAGGAGAGGGTGAAAAAGAAGTGTGACTATTAGTGTGTACTTAATGGTATGCGTCGTAGTGAGGAGTGGCTCTCCATTAGGCCACACAGTAAACACAGAGGGAACTGTGACTCCCTGGCAGAGGTATTGAAAAGCCAGGTGATAGCAGTAATGAAAGAAATGCAATAATAATGCAATAATGCTGGTTGGGTGAGTCAGCGGGGCCTCTGGCACTTTCTCCACAGTGCAGAAGATGACCTGGTTTCTCTCTTGTTCCATTCCTTCGCTGCAAACACAGGGCCTAGGTGCTAGCCATCAATAATAAATATACACAGTTACTGTTGCCACAAGCCCCAGAGCTGCACAGGGCTAAGATGGAGGCTTATTAAAGTTCCTCCCTTCTGTTATTGTTTAGCCCCGGAAGAAAGTGGTGTTATGAAAAAGAGGAGGACAGAATAGCTCGGCTCGGCACGGCGAGGGGAGAAAAAAAAAAAGTTTGAACTTGGTGGGACTGTACGGCGCCTGGAACATAGAGTTTCATAGTCAAACTTTTTCACATTTTCTAAAATTGTAGCAAATCTTGATGCGTTTTATTTGCATTCCGTGCAACAGATCAACACAAAGTCAATCAGTTGTGTGAAGGGGAAGGAAGTGCTGGTTTCTGAAATGAGCGAAAAAGTTTTTAAATCCACTTTTTTTATCTCTACGTAACGTTATATATAGACATCAAAGTGTCGCTTCTATTCTTTCATGCATGTTTGAGGAATTGTGTAATCTCTTGTGCCAAATTCATGTTTGATTTATGCAGCATTTTTATGACAACTGAAGGTAACAGTTACTTGATTGTGCTATAAAATGGCACTATGTGCCTGGAAAATGCATAATACTACCCCTTTAAGTGCTGGTAGTAAATCTATATAATTCAGATTAGGAGAATGAAACCCATTCTTGTCAAGCCTCCCTGCAGAGTGAAACTCCAGAACTTGTTTAAGGCCTGATAGACTTCTGGCAGCTTTGGACTTCTGTCATGTCAAGTACATAAAATGTCGTCTCGGAAACCTTCAAAATGAGCCTGTACCTGTGCTGTGTCCTTTCTGCACTGAAGGCAGCTTGACTTTTTTGTTTCTTCTTTAACCCAGGGTTAAATCTAGTGATTCTTTGTGTATGCACAATCTCTGAATGCTATCTGCTCATGCATCTGCGAAGGAGTCACTGCCATAAAAGAAACAAGAGACAAGCACCTGGCAACAAATGACACATATTCCCTGTAGCGTAATAACTTCCATATCCATCAGTCAGGGTCTGCTCACAAATCTTTCTTGCCTCTCTGCTTGGCGACTCCCCGCTTTTGCGTAGTTTGCCTCGGCGCTGCTCTCCAGGGCAGAATTATTTGAACGAACAAAGGGATTGATTGAGCCAGGCCACCATTTGATGTTTATTTCTGTCTTGTCCCCTCAATAAATGTGTGTCGCAGACATAAGGGGAGTGGAGACAACAGCCACATGATGAATCACAATGTAATATTACTCCTTCATGTGTTCAGCCCGTTTCAGATAGACCATATGTTTCGCCAAAAGGACCTTGAAATTAATCTGTAGCCCCCTCCCAAATTTACTGTTCCAGCGGGGTTATCGGTGAGATCGATTTTACACTATATTACTGTAAATGATGACTGGCATGTCAAAGCTCCAAGCTTCCCACCAAGGGAGGGGTAAAGCAAAAGGAAAAGGTTAGGAGGGTCTTTGCTGTATTAAAGACGTGACACTGTGTACGCTCGTAGGGAGTTATAGGAAAAAAAAAAATGTTGCAGTGTGGTTAACTTTTTGGCACTGAAGTGCTTATTGATTTAAATACATTAGATAATGTGAAGCACAAGTGGGAAGCAATGTAGCTGCAAGAAAATAACAGGATGGTGATGCATCTGGATTATAAACCGCATGATACCAAGGTCACTAACACAAGAAAAATATTTTGGGGGAAACAAAATCAATTTTTTTTCACAAGTGCAGTTAAGATTTTAATCCAGGTGTGTCAAACTCATTTTCGTTTTGGGCCAGATCAAGATCATGAAGGCTCTTAAAGGGCCGGTTGTGCCAGAATGGGTTGATAAAACCTGTTCACAAACTGTTAATATGTCAATGAATTCTTAAAATTACATGATATTTTTGAACATCTTTTCGGTCCCTTCAGAAACTAATAATAAATGCGACTGTTTATTTATTCAATGTATAAATCATGGACTATAATCAAACATCAACTACATTCTCAAGAAACTGGAGGGATTGATTGATATAAATTGGCATTAAACAGATAAAAACTGCGATGATTTGATAATATAATATTTAATCACACTTAGTGTTTAGTCTAGTCTGTGGAGGGCCACATAAAAAGCTATGGCGGGCCGGATTTGGCCCCCGGGCCTTGAGTTTGACACGTGTTTTAATCATAACCATGTTTTCAAAAGCGTCGGTGTTGATTTGATTGGACCATTTCCTGTCTATTTTTAAGAGTTACAATGTCAAAGAAGCAATGAAATGTCTCCCTATGTATTTTCACAAACATTTTGTGAACCTTATTTGGTGTTGCATATTTTGAGCAAGAGGTGAACAACTGATCTAGAATCCTTTCAACTGTGAACAAACCCTCTGGTTTTTAATAATGTCGATACTTCAAATCATAATGGTCCCGACAGCCTACAGAAAAAGCAAATTAAATACTTTCTTTTCAATCTAGATTAATCACAATTCTTATCAAACACCAATATGTGACAAAATATGCAAAGTTTTTAAATTCAAATTAATTTTGGTTGACAAGTGAATCAGAAATTAGACGTAGCCACGCATGCAAGGTATCAATTTAATTCAATTCCGATGCCCTGAATCCTGCCGTCTGGTCAACTGTGGGACGGTTACGCTGTTTGGAAAAGTTTTTCTGTTTAGACTTGACGGCAGATTCATTGTTGTCCAACATCCCTTTTCAACATGGAAGTCAAGTAGAGCCCAACTTAGTTCGACTCCATAAAGTTCGGGTGGTTTTCCTTTACAATTGAGTATCAGTTCTAGTGGGTGGGTTCGTTATGCAGCGACGTCTGAAAAGTAGAGCAACGTCCTCCGTACATGACACAAACGACAATGGAGGACATAGAAGCTATATTGATCGTTCTCCTCAGTCTGCCATTGTCCTTAAGAAACTTGTATTTTAACTTAAGAGTGAAAAAAAAAATAATTCACACAATTGGCACTCAATTGTGATCACTGTAGTCACTTCTGTGTGTCTCCTTTGTGGCTATCAGTATTTCCACTGCGCCACTATATAGAAAAATTTATATTTGTCTGTAATTATCCATAAGAGTCTCAGCCATGATTGAAACAGATTATTTGAGAAGAACAATACATGGGAATGAAAAGAGGACGATCAAAAGCTCAGAGCTGTTTGACGGGACAAAATATGTAATAAAAATCGGGGGCTAAATCCATGTAGAGGTGAGGCGATGTGGACCACAGAGCAATGCTTGTTTATCTGCAGGGAAAGTCACACATCACCCTTCTCACTGCCTGCCACTGAGAGGTCATAAATTACCTGTCTAAAAGCCATCAATCTGCACTGGGGGCGACAGCGAACCTCCAGCTTACACACAATCTCTCACGCAAACCTGCGTGTACAAATATGTACAGTACACAGAGACGCACACACAGTCACTGGACCAATCTACATGCACATGGACCCGGCTGCGCTCCGATGACACCGTTATCCATCTCGCCGGTCTGCTCGGCAAACTTCGCTCACCTGCGTTTGAACGTTCTGCGCTTTCAGACACACCAGAGGAAATGCTGTTTCTGAAGCCAGCGCCGGCGAGGAATGAAAACCACTCTCCTCCCGGCTACATTAAAAAACTGGAATACTAATTCACTGGGATGCTTTAATCTCAACTTTTATCATAGACGATAGAGAACCTCAGCAAAAACAGACAGCATTTTTTGCTATTTTTCACAGTAAAAGCAGGCCCTGGACACAAAACGTATTACTTTGCAGTGCTGTGATAACACACTTTGATAAATATTCTCGGTTTTCAGCTAGAACCAGCAGAAACTTCAAGTCACATCCACTTAGATCCATTCAGCATTAATAATGCACAAGCCTTTATCTTCCTTCTCTGACCTCTTAAATCACTATCACAAAGTTTCTGGTCATGGAGTTAAAACTCCCTCCTACTTTCATCTGCTCTGCCTCAGTCCATTCCTCTTCATTACCTGTAATCTCATCAACCCTCGATTTTTTATTTTTTTTTTTACTCCCCCCACCAACAGGAGGCATGAGAACCACCAAGATTATTCACAGAGAGATTATCTTTACTCCTAGTAGCCCTCTGTTGCCACTTGCCAAATACCTTGTCTAACACCAGGTTGGACTAGTACGGATGTGACTGAACTGGTAGAAAAGAAATCTTCTGTTTTAAGCAGAATAATGGAAAGGGAAAAAAAAAAAAAAATCAAACATTGATGAAGTATAGCATGCCATGCTACAGAGCAGAAGAGTTCCAACTATTCACATTTTTCATGCTTATGTTTTGGTGTATGTGCATGCCGATGCACACACGTGAGCGTGACTGCAAATGAGAAAAAGATAGGGAGAAAATCTGATGAATCGTCTCGTATATGGCATCCATCAGCGGTTCGGTGATTTATGGGGTTAATAACAGAGTCTATTCACGAGCCTGCAGTGTTGTTGTTTTTCCGTTGTGTTGAGATGACAGAAATACTGTGGCCAAACCACCCATTTGTTCTGTCCCATCCTCATTTAGAACCCTATAAACCCGGCCCCTCGCTGGCATCTGCACTGCATGGCGCCGTCGACGAGAGCCTGTTCACGATAGTGAACATATTAGATCAAATGTTGACTGTTTGTACGTTTCTTCTTCATCAATGCAAACATCAGGACAAAATTGCATCATTCCAACGTGTTGCAATGTGACGAGGGAGAACTGATACTTGCACGGACTTCAAAAGCAGATGATGGGATGCTGACAATTTGGTAACACTGGCAGTTTTTCTTTTTGGTTTTGTAAAAGCTTTTTAGATCAACTTCCCTGTTCCTACTGAAGAACAGCCTGTTTTCAGCATGATAGTGCCACCGCCATGCTTTACAGTGGGATAGTTTGTTCAGTATGGTTTAAAGTTGGGCAGAGAAAAATGTCAGGATGTAAGCATTTCATATCAGCTGGTATCGATAATCGATTAGGTTTTTGTGTTAAACTCTGCCAAACTGGTGATGTGACCTTTCCTCTCCTGTCCACAATTTCCTCTTGAGCTGTAGAATTCATGTTCTCCTTTTCTCTCCCCCCCAAACGTTATTTTTTGGTACAGTGTCAGAATGTAAAACTTCTCCGTCATGCTCAGGTGTGATGCATGTATTCTGTGAAATGTGAAGATTGTCCCCAAACAGTTGAGATGTCATAGTGAAGCTTACCAGTCTTGTGACTTCTTGTGACAAAGTCCTTCATTTCCCATAATCCTAATGGACACTACCAGGCTTGCTGGTCCAGATGGGGGCATCAAACCTCGCCCTGTTTCTTCTCCTCCAGTGCAGCCGCACGTTTCCATGCGTCTGGTTAGACTGACCTTTCCTCTGCCTACATCCCCCATGATGCTGTTCATGGATCGGAGTTCAGTGAAATGATCAACATTCTATCAGACATACTTTCTATTGATACTGATCACATGTCTATTGCGATAGCGATTGTTATTGCTGAAGTTTGAAGTCAAACTTTTGTCACGGATAACACCTGATGTTAGCCCAGTCAGTTCTATTTCGGTCTCATCTGACCACAGGACCTTCTGCAGCATTGATAGTGTGCAGCCTATGTGGCAGTCTTTTAATCATATCTTCCTTCTTGCCAGTATTTCATTAACGCCACATTAGCCTATTAGTGCATGACTAATAATAGTGTTAAAAATGATCCCATATTAGATGTGCATCTCTGCAGGTTCCTCAGAGTTCTGACGGACATATGGCTATAGCTCTGGTTGATGCTCTGCTTGCCTGACCTGTCAGTTTTTCATGTCTTGGTAGGTTTGTAGTTGTTCCATATTCTATTTTCCAAAGACTACAGCAGTAGAATGTTGAATTCCTGAAGAAATCTCACTGCTATTATTTGTTTTTCTAAACAAACAAACTAGTTTTTGTAATGATTCTAGTTATGATGTTGCAACTGGTTCGTTCCGGTAATGAAATATTCTGGTTCTACGATGTATTATACAACCACTGGGATTTGGCTAAATATTTTTCGTACCAATCACTAGTGGTGATATAAGTTGATAATACTGATTTTCTCTGTATTCTATACATTTTTAGCTGTGGTAAAGCACTGTGTGTGCTACTGTTTTTGTCCTGACAACCAGTCAAAGGTCATAACAAACACATCCTGCTTCTTCTGGAGTATGCACTGAACTTTCAGTGTGTTTCATTTGTGTGGCAATCATGTTAGTAAATCAACTTGATTTGTTTATATTTCAGGGAGTGTCAAGTGTGTTTGTGACGTGAGAGAATATGTTCTTTTATTTTGTTCTGAAATGACCAGAAGTCATTTATTACGGCGCTCACTCTCAGAGACATCCGTGGGTCATTATTGTGAAGCCAAGGCCAACATGAACAGATTTTCAGCAAAAGGTCCGTCAATCTCACGAGCTGATAAATCACAAAAAACTCCGTCATAGATATTAGCTTAACTGCCAGAGCTGCCATTTGAGGCTTCCTGGGACACTTTATTTTTTTACACCAAATAAAAATTGTTCGAGACTCAAATCCCAGACATCAAGTACGAATCAATTTACTCCGCTTAGCCTCTTTCAGATCTTTCTGTTCCGTGATCTTATTGTGTTTATTAAGTCTCAATCAACTGAGGTTCTGACACAGAATGAGGGGATTGAAATTGATCCGTCTAACAACCCTGAAGCAATCAAAACCTGAAACTACTATGAGCTGTAAGGTCTGCATGGGACTGTGGAATGAGTGATTCACGGTGTAACTGCAGTTCAATCTGTGGGTTCTCATACAACAGAGGTGCATCATCATTCAGCGTCCTGCTAAGCTGAGTAATGTACTGATCAACAGAATGTGATGGGTGTAACACTGGTGCCAACTTCTCAGGATGAAAATTCGCCATTAGCTGCCTTAAAAGTCACTAGATGATGTCATCTAGTTGGCATCGTAGATGATGTGTGACACAGGAAGTAGAAAAAAAGTTATATCAACGTTAAAAGCCAACGTCTCGAATGACACAAAAAAAAGTTGCTCGGTTTGTCATGTTGCTTGTTTGAAAAAATGTTGATAGTCGCTCAATATACCAATAGTCACTGAGCTGGCTACAGAGTATAGTAATAAAGTGAGACGAGAGAGCAAGAACTTTGTTTTTACTATACATAAATCACTGAATGCATCTGGTTGGGAACAGAGTTTGGCCGTGGGTTAAATCCACCAATTTATACGCTATTGCCTTTTTGAATCTGCAATCAGAGCAAAGCGAGTTGAAAGCTCAAACAGCACATAATCTTGGCAAAAAGAGGACAGGATGGTCCCTAATGGCGGTTAATGGGTCTGTGTTTACCACAGAGCGTAACAGAACCTCTGGTTCCACTCAAAGGAGATTCATGTGGGCATGGGGGGTTAACAGCATCAAGTTATTTTGTCTTACCCGTTCTCTGGTCTAAAGACCAAATGAGATTCCAGAAAAAAGTTCAAGCTTTTAGCATGAAGTAATGGAACACGGTCATTTCCTTGTCTGCTGCTGCATGCTGCTGGCCAGCTGGCTGAAAGATGGCTGCTGGAATCCCTCCCTACTTTGCAGCACAGACAAATTCAACTGTTTGAAAATATTTCTAGAAAGTTATGACATGGCAGTTAAAGGAGTGTCCACCCATCACGGCTGTTTAAGCATACGGTTTTACCGTTAACTATCTCAGCTAATTAACTGATTAATATCAGCTTGTTATACTACTCTACAAAAATACTTTTGCTTATGTTTTGATAAAGAGAAAAATGTCATGCTTTTTGAGCCCGTAAGACGAGATAAATGGGGCTGTTGTCACTTGCGGCCACGATGTGAGAATGTGTTCAGGTTAATTAAAAAGGCTAATCATCAGCTGGAGTCCAAATTTACGTTTCACGCTGCAACAAAAGGCAGTGAGGATGTAATAAACAAAAACCTGCACTGAAAAAACTGCAGCATTTTACTCCAGCTTGTCATCCTGTGGGAATCTAATGTTGGCCGAAACCTAGACTTGAATGCAAATCTGTTTTTATTTATTTATTTTTTTTTTTTTTACATATGCTTAATTGGCAAAAAAAAAAGAAAAGTGGTGTGTTTACAACAATAAACAAATGGAATTTATTTCATCTGCGATCTCTGAGAATTACCTTACACGATAACTAATCACTCACGACCGAAAAAAAAAAAAAAAAAAGGCGTTTTCACAAAGACAGTGAGTGTAATTCATGTTGGATGCACCTGTCTCAGTGTCGTCTGGGGTAACGTAATAATGAACGTTGTCTCGAGCTTTATAATGGGGGCAGCCATTTTACACACGGGGTAATAAAAAGGTAATTAGGAATTCCCCAACCGTTTTCTGTCGTTTGGCAGACTCCTTAACACAAAGCATACGTTTCAATGAGCCTCTGCTGATCTCCACCAGAGAGATGAGGAAATTGGCTCTCTTCTCTCGACTCCATTCCACTTTTTCATCTGGTGGTTCTGCCCGTTCTGAAACCCACATGCAAAGACTGAGTGGATGAGGGAGAGGAAGGGGGATATAAGCAAGAAAAAAAGAAGTGAACAGAGAGATATGGAGCTAAAAAAAGACAATATAAGGTGTAGGCAACAGCACAAAGTAAGCGCAGCGGGGAAAGGAAATGTTTACCTACTTAACGCTACGGTAGTGCTGATTGCTTTATCAACCCCGAGAGCCCGCGAGATCCGGAAGATCGATGAGAGTAGCACGCCAGAAAGAATGTAACAAGAGCACCTGCAGAATGTGTTATGAAAGGTAGCAACAGAGCGGCAGCGTGGAGGGGAGGGGGACTGTTGCCTGTCTGCTGACTCTGTGTATGTCACAACAGAGTACAGGTTAGACAATGTGATTGTGGCGACTACCCCGAGCTGGCGAGAGCTAATGGGAAGCTACAACCTCCGCAGCGCTCTAATTGCTGCACTAAGTTGTGCTGAGGGAGATAAAGGGGAGCGGCGTGAAGCGGAATGTGTGAGAATTCGTATTGTTTGAGGTGCAGAGGAAGACAAATTAGCCTGGTGATAAAAGTAGCCATGGAGAGAACGATGGAGTGTTTGGAGGCCTGTGCAGCTTGATGGATCACCTTGCCACAGCATCTGTTTGAGTCTACCTGCGTGCTTTAAACGTACTTCAAAGTTGTGTGATTATCGTTGTTCTAGTCGCGATATCAGTAAACAATTAAAACTAAAACTGGAACAATGGCCAATTCCAGAAATGAGGAGTCAGCCAAGGTGTAGAAAAGATGAAAAAAGGAGGACAAACCAAGGGAAGACGGAATTAAACTAGCCCTCCAAGGAATTTTGTTTTGTCAGGTTTGAAAAAAATAACAGAGCGTGACAGAGGTCTTTGCATTCAGTTTGTAAAACTAAAAAAAAAAAAAAATTGCTGGCCTGGATTAGATAAAAGATTCTTTATTCTAGCGACAGAGCTTTCAACCAGCCTTTTATGTCTGTTGTCACACTAATGCAATTTCTTTTGACAGAGAATCCTTTAGCCGAAAATAGATCCATCAGCATCCTCAGCATATTGTGGGGCTCATAGACACGTTCACTCACACTCTATGCACACATTAAAGAGCCATGCACTGCGGAGTTAAACTGCAATAACATTGGTACATGCTGCAGATAAAGTATATATAAATATATATATTTTTATTAAAAAAAAAAACACTAAAAGGTTCGCTGAGACACACACACACACAAACACACGTTTTTAGTCTTATAAAAAATCTGAAGCTCAAGCTGGAGGCCTTGATATGACAAAGACGCAGCTCTAGGATAGAAAAGCACTTTTGCCTCACCAAGGCCGATTGCTGTGAAATGGAATGGAAACAATGATACCTGTAGCAAACAAAGAGCAGGCAGACACCCAAAGACAGAGATGGGCCCTGCTGCCACAGCCGGGGCGGGTCAACCTGGAGACGGCAGACCGGAAGGTGGCTCATTCTGCAGACGTTAGCATTTAGCAACGAAAGCAGCTGGTTATTGATCCTGCTTATCTCTGTGTGGGTTTGGACGAAAAAAGTTTGGAGTCCTCCCCCCCTGCCCTCCCTGCGCGTTTCTTTGCTTGTTTATCACCCGACCTCTGCAGCGCGTCCCAAGTCGAAGTGGCTCAGTTCAAACAAAATGGCTCCGTGCTAATTATCTGCAATTCCTCATCTTCAGAAGACCACTCTTCCCCCACTTTTGTAATTGAATGAATTTGCATAATAATCAGCTGTGTGCGGGGTAAATAACTGGCTGCTGGCTGGCCGTCCTAATTCCTGTGGCAGTGAAGGAGACAGGTTCAGGAAGTCCTCCCCTCAGTTGAGGAAACCAACTCTGCTGCCTCTTGGGATTATTTTACTCACTAATTTATCCATTAACGTAGCTTAAATCAGAAAATGACAATATAATAATATAATTTGACTTGATAAATAAGTCTGTGAATTTATTTTGCTGGACGATAAGTTGTCCTAGTGATAATTGCGATAATATTTTTTGTTTTGAGACCAATTTCAAGTAATACAGTACATTGATAATTTCATAACAGCGCAAAGACCAGTTTCCAGCCAATACTGGAACTGGAAGATATGGGAAATATATAAAAACAGAAAATAAAAGCCACACACAACTGAAACCATAATCAAAATGGATCCTGACTGGAAATGATCAATTTCAGTTCATTTATACCCATTAATTATTGTGATGTGTTTACTTGATCAGCCACCATTAGTTTCAAATGCAACATGACTACCTCCAGGACTTCAAGTGACATTTTAGATATTATTCACCTAATTCACCATAAATAAGGTTTATAACAAGTTTATAACACTTTCCTAATGTAACAGCTTAACCTCAACTTTTTGGTGCGTTAAGTTCAAAGTCTCTTTGGCAAATTGGATTTATTAGATGCAGCATTTTTTTTTTTGTTAATTTTTGGTGATTTTTTTTACACCTCCGGACATCATTCTGACGTAATTTTGTCTCAGCTAATGAAACATTTCTTATCCAGAACTAAACCACACAGAGTGAGGTAATGTCAAAACTTTGAGAAATCTGCCCCCAAACACTTTTTTTTTTTTTTTTTTTTTGTCAGAATAAGAACAACACATTTAAATTTCAGACACTGCTAAACGAAAGCTGGATAAATTTGACATGTGATTTTGAGGCTAAAACTGAGAATAATAAACCAAAACTAAATGTATAAAGCTGTGATCATGATCACATTTGACATTTGATCTCGAATACATTCAATTTACCGTGTTCTGCCTTAATAGAAAGTGATCTAATAATAAAGTAAAACAACTAAAGAGTAGAAAAAATATAATTCGACAAATAAATTTAGCAGCAATCCCCAGAGTAACTCAAGCTGTCGGAAGAGGACGGTAAGTGGCATTTGATTCGGTTCCATGCTGATTTACAGAAGGAAACCTCATTATTCATCCATATTCAGCTCAACACCTTCAGGTAAATATTCAAATGAGACTTCAAACAACATTCTTGCCCACGCACAGCCCTCTAATGTTCCTGAGAGAAGGCTTTCTAGTTAGTGCGCCTGCTAACAAAAACCTCAACAGTGAAGTTTTTTTTTCGAACGGAAGAGCTCCTGATTTATTCTTAATGCAATGATAACCGAATCAAGGGTACCCGATGTGTTGTATGCATTGCACTGCATAGACCTGCTACTCCCACTAAATTGGGTTCCACATGCTAATTCCTGTTGCAAAAATTAGCATGTGGACAAATGCTTTCCAGGTACTCTGAAAAGCAAAATCATCCAGGATTTTTGTAGCCAGCACTAGGTTTGCCTTTGGTGAACACATTCACTGAACTGTGGTCACCATAAATCCATCCAAGCACACAGCCTGAGCGCTGGACTTTCAAAATGACTGGAACTGCTGCAGCAAGGGGTAGACAGGAACTTTTTCAGCCGCACATTTCAGCTCATGATGAAACACACAACAAACATTTCGTGTTCTCCAATGCCATCATCAAAAATCAGAAGATATTGGAATGAAGACTAGAATCAATCATTGTTGCAGTTATTAAAGACAACCCTTATCAGGGAGGTTATTAGGCTCGATTCAAAGGAAATCGGTGTTTCGTTATCCTTGCAGTTTTCTTTAAGTTCACTCAGATTTAAGTGGCTTCTTCTGTCCAGATCCAGAAAATAACCTTTGCGTCAGACCTTGAGCAGCATAACAGACAGTATTTACTCATTAGGACATACTGATTCTGATTCTTCTTGTGTGACTCACTAATATAAGTAATTCTGATCACGCAGAAAATATAATAATCTATGTGCTTTCCAGGATTTTTGACTTTTTAAAATGAACTTTCATGTCACAAGCAATCATTTAGCACTGCAGTAAATTAACAGCAGAGCAGGCACTGAGCTCTTAGAGACCTTGGTAGGGTGCCTGTCTGTTAGGTGCCCAAGTAACTGCATTCAGACAATATTACTAATGAGTATTTCCTCTGCACTGGCTCAATCGCAGTATTTTGTTTGCTGAATATGTATTTTGTCTCTGTTTTTCAATCAATGCTAATGAGAGAAAATTAATATTCCACTTGACTCATCTGTAGATTTGTTTGTGTGTATTGGTTATTTTGACATTTTTATGGTCAAAATCGCTGAATTTATACATTAAAACAGGCAAAAAGTACCATATCTCACCTTTAGGGGGCAGTGTTGAACCCCATAGGCACATCAGACAACAGGTGAGAAAAAAATATATTAAAAAACATTGATTTCATATAGAAATAAAATAATTAAAAGCTTCAATCAATTGAGACAAAAATGAAACATAAGTTTCTATATTGAGTTTTGGATTTCAACACTTGATCCAAGGGGGATGTGGGGCTTTTGGATCACTGCCTCACCAGTCATGAACCTCACCACACATCACCGTCTAATACAGAGCTGAAAAGGGAACGAAAGTTGTAAAAATGTTTATACATGAGGCATATTACTGAGAAAGGTTCGTGCAACTTTGACTACAATTGACGTTATTCCTCCATGTCTGTGCCTGGTTTCACAGGGAACCGGGATGACAAATTAGCAGGAGATCTGCAAGCTCTGAAGTCTCACATGCTCTCCTTTTTTTTCTTCTCACGTGAATCCTTTATCAGACCCAAAGCTCCATCTGAACAACAGACGATTCGAGATTCTCGGATTTCAAACCCCCGTTGGCTGCATTATTCCTCCGCCCCACTCGGCCGTCCACCTTTCCAAGGCAACCGCCTCCCGCTTCCCACCCGGCGCAACTCACAGTCCCTCCATGGCTCCAATCTATGAGTCGAGCTCCGCTGTGGGTTAATGCTATTGGACACACTCCCACCTGATTCAGAATCTTCACCAGTGGAAACTGACGAACGTGTGAAAAGTGTGTGAGGGGGATCCAGACGGACTCTATGGAGGAGTAAATCGGGATTAGTTTGGGGAAAACGCCCTCTCCCAGAGATATGGGGATGAACACTCAGCACGGCCCACGCGGGTTTTGGGTAAAACACAAAACGGTTGACAAATCACAGCGGCGCCGTGGCGTGGGGGACGATATAAAGGAGCCCAAAGAGATTATGTGTGGAATGGATGAAAGGAACGGTCACCCCACAGGAGCCAGCAGGAACAGTTTCCTTAAAAACACTCAACATGGGATCAAATGAATCACTCAATCAAAAAAAAATAAAATAAAATGAAAAATCCCTTCCGGCAGAAAACTCGAGCGCGTTCCGGGTGCTTGTGCCGCTAAAGCAGCAAACTGCTGCGAGGAGAGACAGGACAGAAATGCCCTAAAAACAAAGTTGGGGAAGAAAACAACAGACCAACACACACATAAATCACTTGAAGCTGAGAGACAAGAGCAGCACCACGTTGCTGCAGCAAGCTTCCAAGTCTCAAGGCAACTTGCAGAGGGACTTCATGTTTAGTTGTTCACTTTGGTGTGAGAGAGTGGGAGTTTTGCCCCGCAGGGAATTTTGTTTTTACCTAAGCTGAGAAGTCTGTTTAAAACTGGGACACCTCTGTTTGGAACATGGGACCATCAGCAAAACACAAAATAACTTATCCAAGGTGTAGCCTATTAATGCAGGTGGTATACATACAGTGAGATCCTCGTTTTCTATTTTGGAAATAGAAATAGATCTCAAACAAACCACACCTGTGCACACAGGAGTGGTTGGAATAAAGTATTATTCCAACTAAGGGTTTTTAGCCTTCTTGCTGAAATGTTGAAATTTTATTTTTTAGGTCAACTTAAATAAATAGCAAGAAGACTAACCTACAGTGAATGTAAACTTTTTGCTTTTAGCTGTCAAAAAAAGTCAAAAAAAGCAATTTTGCAATTCTGGTGTTTCCATTAAATAAGAGATGCAATTAAAAAGATGCAATTAAAATCAAACATGAGGTTTGTTCACGTGATGAGTCAAAGAGGTCAAACAGACTGATTCTTTTCGGACTACGAAACCTTTTTGAGCAAAACTAACAGCGTACATCTTTAATAGGATCCTTTGTCTGACATCGTTTTATTATATATTGCATTTATGGAGGCGAATACGGAGACCGAAAGATGACAAGGGGAGCGAGAAGGGCGATGGGGAGATACAAGAGAACGGGTTACATAGCATAAGGATGGGTCACTCCACTCACAGTAATTGCTCTTGACATTTAATTGTCAGAGTGGCATGTTGTTTAATCAGATGTATCCTCAAGCATCTAATTAGTTGAGGCAAAGAAAAGAAGGAACACTCAAGAGCAAACAACCCCTCGTTCGCTCTGTGGTTTTTAAACATAGTTCAGCATGTATCTGATGTTGAGTAATCATTTAGACAGTGGTTTGACCAACTAAATGTGACTTCATTGGTAATGTCTTGTCTGCCTTCATATTCTATGCGCAGTGGAGATGTGTGTGTGTGTGTGTGTGTGTGTGTTGTATGAATAAATGCCATCACACAACGTTTTTATTGACATTTCAACCTTGCAAATAGGAAAGTTTTGGCTGACTCCTGTCCACATTCATTACAAGCCTCCTCCACTCTTAAGTCAGCCTCACACGGCGACACTCTTGAGGTTAAAAAAGATTTCCAGCACTCGAGATTGCCAATTAATGTCAAGTGTAAAATTGTCAATGTCGTTGAAGCCAGGAGAGTATGGCTAATATCCATCATTAGTATGATAAAGGTTTTCAGTCTCCTTCAATCTCCATCAAGGCTCACTTGCTTCAATAGTCACAATGTGGATGATCTAAGACTTTTCCTCCATTTATTATTCAAATTCATCACATGGTTTGTAATGTGGATGTTCTCAGAAAATCAAGATCACATTCTGGCGTCCTGTGATGACCAGCAGGCAGGGCCTTCCAAAAGTATTGATATGCTCACATTTTACTGAATTTTCTTGGAATCAGATGCCATAAAGTAGTTTCTAAATGTGACATGGAATCTAGAAGATACTCAGAGTAAAGGCATTGACTCACCAAAATTCACCTCTTAAGGTTTTGTGTGCATTTTTCACCTTAAATATTTTAACACTGGCTAAACAAGAACAAATATCTAACAAGGAAATGGAAGCTGCCAGAAAGTCGCCTGAGCCACAAGGGGGCAGCGTAGCAGGAGGAAGAGGTTGAACACTCTTCAAGCATAATGATGTGCTGCTAAATCGCTGGTACTGTAAAGCTGTGGTGATTCACTGGATGAGTCGAGGACTTCAATTCTCTAACTTCCTAGAGCCTTCAATAAATTACCTTTACAACTTTAGCATGCTGTGTTCGGGCCAGATGATTATAATCATCTATGATAATTAATATGAACATTCACTCATGGAAATTCTGATTCTGGAAAAGCTGAAAACTGATGGGCAGTTATACAGCCTTTGAAAAGCAGAACCAACAATAATGCAACAGCTGCTTTCTGGATGGTAAGTCAACAACAAAATACTTGTGTTTTCTAGCAGGACTCCACAGAGTCTGTCGGTAAAACCAGCTGACCAAACGTGCTGGAGCTGGGTTGCTGGGTTACGGGTGGCGCGCTGCTGATTTGTGACGTTTACATTCCAAAGGTTTTTGAAACGAGTCATTTTTCCAGACACCAACAAACATTAAGTTATTCCCAAAAAAAACTGGCTGCGTGTTTTTATTTTTAAACATTTGAGCAGCTTCAGAAGCAGCGCAGAGCCAACTGGAGGTGCAAAAAAACGTGCAAAATATTTTCATATTAAAACATTTTTGCAAGGCTCTATTTTTCCTGAATGTCTTAGGCTCATGAAGGTGTGGTCCTTGCGCCACAGAAAGCCCACCTCCTTCTACTATTATAGAGTTTAATAAATGCAGCCCCAGTTCAGCCATGTTTCCCCTACCTTCGCATGCTGCTCAGTGTAACACATGCAGAGATCCATACCTAATGAGTCATCCTCCCCGTCTTCCCAGTAGCAGGCTGATGTTCCCAATGAGCTGTGCCCCATTCCCATTCCCATTCCCTCTCAACCCCTCCACCCCCTCCACGTTGAGGGGCACAGACCCCCTCCCACACTGCCAGGCCTCATCCCCTGCCGCTCACCTGGAGCAGCTCACATCAGCACCTCCATAATGGAGTGTGACATGTGAAAACATTTAACTGCGAGACAGGTTCATTTGAGCTGCATCATTTCCAAACCGTCCAGACAGGAGACGTGTGGCTTTCATTACGCTTAATGTCCAAACATAGAAGAGCGGCATGCCGGTGCCGAGTGCTATTTGTAGCCTTCCATTTGTGTTTTACCTTCGAATGAATAAGAGTCACAGGGGCATGAGAGGTGCATGTCTTCATCGCTGAGGTTAATGGGTCAGTATCGCTGTGGCTTCCAATCGCCTGCCTTCCATTTGGAAGCATTCCCTGTTTCTCTGCCTTATCAATACGCAGATTGATGAAGGTTTATTCAAACAAAACAAACAAACAAAAAAATGATTCAATTTCACACGAAAAATCCTAATTCTCATTTACTACGATTCAAAAGTGATTTAAAATGTCTCAAAGTTGATTTTAAAAATTAAGACAAGCCAGCTGTCTGTCGGCCTCCGACTGAAACAATACTGGAACGTATGCATGCGTAGAAAGCAACAAAACAAGAAGGACACTACATGAATAAAATTAAGAGATTCAACCAGCTCTTTCTTTAGTGAAGACAAACATTTGGACTCATTTAGGTTTTAACCAAATGGCTGGAAAGACTGAGCTTGACATGAGCTTCGCAAGATGAAGATGAAGAACTTCAGGAAGTCGGCAAATACGCAAAGTACAGCTGTACCAACATGTGCCACACGTCCGTACATTTCACAGAGCTCTGTGTGTTGTGTTGTGTGATTGGTCAGAAGTTTGTGGCCTTTTTTTAATACCAAAAACATTTCGGACAGCAAAGCTGGCATTTCTCTTCAACCGGTCTGCTTTCATTACCAGGTTTTTGTATCAACATTATGAATTCATCCAGCGTGGTAAGGAATTATGTACAAGTTTTTATGATTATTCCCTAAATAACTACAAAAATTGTGAAATTGCTAAAAGCATCTGTCGACGGAGGAGACTGTCTCCATAGAAACTAAACAGCAGATACAAGGAGAGAGTAATTCCATTTACCAAAGGTTTAATATGTAAAATTGTGAAAAATGTGAATAACGCGCGAGTGTCTCTATTTGTCATTGTGCCTCGATAAGCAGATTGGAGCAGATCATGGGGATCCTTTGCGCACCCATATATTAAAACAAAAATTTTTAGAGTCATTTTGAATCGAATGGTGACCCTGAAAATCAGAATCAAAACATGAAATAGTACTTTCCTACCGTAATATTTAATTACACTGCAGATTAACAGCTTGGTGACTTGTTCTGTTTAAATGTCATAATATTGTGTGTGCAGAACCTGATGATGTGGTAATACTGTACAGTATTTGGGTGATGGTCATTTTCTCCATTGTACTCCTTTCTCTAAGTATATATTATATTGCTAACACAAGGATGTTTTCACTAAGCATGTCAACCTGATGTTCTAGTTGCTTTTTAGCAAGCAGCAAAATCAGCAATCTTCAGATGAACTGCTGGATTATGGAGTCCCTCACCTCCACAGTCAGCCCTTTGCAAATGTAGCTGCTTTGTTGAAGTCATGAGGTGGGTTCCCCCTCTTCACCCGCCTCTCCTGTCATGGTAGCAGATTTCATGGCTGCATTTATGAGAGCCCTTCTGTCTAATCGCTGCTGCCCTGCAGAGTCTTTTTTTTCCGGCCCCAATTCCATCCGTATGTCCGGCTCTTAAATTACCCTGGCTAAGCACCTACTCCCACCCTACTAAGGGCCATTACACCACCTACCCCACCCTACGCTCCGGCTGCAAGGCTCCCAGAGAAGCTCAGCAAGCCAGAGGTCAGACAGCCAGCCCCCCCCCTCCTCAAGTTACAGCTACTTGACAATTCAGGTAAGTAGCTATATTGGCATTATTAGGGCTGTGTTTGATTGATCTTGTGAAATAAAGTTTTTTTCTCAGATATTTTTAAGTCAAAAAAATGACTTAAATTTTTTTGTTTTTAAACTTAATAAGTTTGAAGTTTTTCACCCTTTAATTCAACACACAGAGGTGACTACCATGAATTATCGTGAAAATGGATGACGTAAATAGAAATTTCTGTTCCAAGGACAATCGGGTCAAGTCAATTAACATGTCTTATTATTAAACTTCTGAATGAATCAAACATTTTTTTTTTTTTGAAGAGCGAGCCATCATAAGCTGCGTCTCCTTCGACCATACAATTGTGCAAATTAAAATGACAAAAACAGACTTTCTCAATAAAAACCACAAATGTGAATACGTAATGGCTCTCAAAGGTAAGGTGCTTGTTGTGCCAATGCGTCAAGCACGTTGCTCCGATGACTGATGAGCTCTGGAATACAAATATATCTTAAGTGTTTACGTCAGTCACTGCTATTTTTTTCTTTTTGATGACTTATTTCATGTACAGACTTTTTCATGAGTGATTTTAATTGCATTTCTCGCTTAAAGGAAACGCCGCAATTTTGAACTTGTGTTTTCAAAATTAGTAGTGTCAGTAAGTCAATACTTTGTTAACATAACATGTTTTTGTTTTGAATACCTGCAAGTGTCTTTGTAGGAACACATTTAACGGAGAGATATAGCACTGGAGTTACAGAGAAAGAGCTGGAGATTAATTAGTGTTTTTAATATTAGGAAGCTTCAGCTAATACAAACAAACTGACATGCTCCATTAAAAACCTGTGGTGCGCTAATGTCCTTAGTTAATGAATGGAGCACACTATTAATCATTTATTTAAATGTTTTACATTTACTGGCTCTCTTCCAGTACTGATTACCTGAGATAGACTGTTAATTACGTTCATGTCCAGGACCTTCAGTCTAGTCTATTCTCCAGTCTTTAGAGCCGAAGTTTAAGTCTGGCAAAGGAGAACAGACGAAGAACAAAATGAGTCAGAAGCCAACATTTAAGAAGACACAGGAGTCAAAGAAAGGCAGATCTGGGCTTCTATATCTAGAGGTCCTTTTAAATCAGCCTATCAGGTTTACCTGAAGGATCATAAGTGCTTTAATATTTCAGTTGCTCATACAGAGTTGCCAGTCCTTCCTTCTGGCCGCCCATGCTTGGCGGGGAGATCAGACCTGCTATGACTCTGGCCCATGAGTGAGTTTCTCTTTTATGCCTGCTTTCCTGCAAGCTGCTCCTGTAGTTTTGCAAAGCCCATTGTTTTACCCCTCGCTGTGCTAATTTATCTAAAAACATAACACCCTGACAGCCAAAACCCCAAGATGCCTTTATGGGTTAGGGAGGTGATCTTTATCCAAAGCAAGTTGGACCATCCATCTGTTTGGCCCAGGAACCTCGGCATCTGCTCTCTGCTATTGTTAAGCTTCGTCAGATGACAAGCCAGGACCCTGGTGGTTGGAACCTCGGCTGCTTCCCATCCACAGTCAGGAGTGCATGCACACGCAATGCAGTGCATGTGTTTGCAAGTGACTTCAAGGGACAGGAGGAAAGAGAGAGCGAGAAAGGCCAAGTGTTGGCTCCAGCCTCGGTCTTTGTTTTGGTGACCGTGAGCAGAAGCAGCAGTCACCAGAAAACATGCTGGGCCCTCCCAGCAGACCTGCTTGGGTGACCTCCAACCACAGTAACAACTTTCTCCAGGGTAATGGTTCACAGAGGCACTGTCAGGCTGCAGATTTCACTGGTGCAGGTCATACATATATAGATTTTTTCCACATTCGGTGCAACTACAAAGGATCATCAAACATAGCACCTTTACATTAATATCTTTACAGGAGCCAAACCACTTTATACTGAGGCAAATTGAATAATTTTTAGACAAGAACTGCTAATAATGGAACAAAAAAAATTAGCATTCCTAACTGTTTGGGATTGTTTGTTTCTATGTTTAGCTGCTATTTAAAATATATTGTCTTTGAAAGGCTACAAAAAAAAATGCAACTCCAGGAAAAGAGGTAAGCTTTAGTGACTTGCTAAAGTTTAAAACTTCAACACTGTCCACGCCTCCAGGAAGCAATCATTTCTCATCAGCTGAGGCCCTCTAGATGTAAATAGTTAAGAAAAAGGGTCTGGTTTCACCTGGCGAGAAAAATATTCAGTAAATCTGAAAGTACGCTTCCCGGTTACACAATAAAAACTAAAAGATGAAATAGTTTGAAACAACTTCCCTAATCAAGGTTTCTACCGCGCTGTGGAACGGTGGTTACTGCTGCTGCTTTGCAACAAGAAAGTCCTGGCATCGAATGCTAGCCAAAGGTTTTCCATCATCATGGGCCGGTAGCAGCTCAACAATCTCCTAATACACACGTAGGCCAATATAGAGTTTTTAAAAAAAAAAAAAAAAAACTAAAATTAGTTGGTTTTTTTAAAAAAAAACTTGGATTAACATCAGTGGGTTAATCCAAGCCTCACCCTCTTTGTTAAACATTGAAAGTTTGACCATGTCAAACGTGTAGAAGGAGACCTCACTACAGACCATCTAGTGTAGGCACATTGTGTTTTGCTTCTTCCTGTATTCATCTATTCTGCCTTTTTCACATTTGACTTTTCATACATTTTGGAGTTTTGAATAATTAAGAATGTTGATTCCCAAATCATGAAAGATTAATGCATGAAGAATGCATAATTAAGCCCTTTTATTTCTGCTCCTTCTGACGTATTCCTCGTTTGATTACCATTTTGGGGGACGGCTGGAAAGTAATGGGAGGAGACACATCTGCACAATGTAATGATTAAAAATGTAGCTTTTTTTTTGTTTTTTTTTTGAGAACACCAAGTTTGAGGATCTTACAAACACATCCCATTGTGTCACATGTTAGATATCTATAAATAGAAATACAGTTTTAATATGTGGGTAAAATAATAAATCAGAGGTTTACACAAGCTTACAAGGAAAATGTTCAGTTTTAGGTTTTTATGTATGGTTTCAGTCATCAACATACTAGTATGCAAAGAACAATATAAGACTGTCTCTTTTACTACACAGAATGTAAAATAAAAAATGTTTATAAAAATATATGTAAAAATCTTCAAGAAGGGCCTGCATTGTACATATTCTACAACAAACGAAACAAGCACTTAAATCTTAAGTACAAACGAAACATGTAAACATTGCATATTCATTAAATATAATGTTTTCATTAATTCATTAAACATAAACATTAATGTATGAAATTCATTTGAATGGGAAAAGATGGTTGTCTTTAAAGTCTCGACCAGAATAAACTCAGAGAGGATCTGCAGGGTTGCAGTGAAGTTCTGCTATTTGTCTACACTCAGGGCCAAAGGTCCAGATTATAAAGACAATAGTTTCTTCATAATCTGCAGACAATCTCAACACTGTCTGCAAATGTTTTCGGCAAATCCAAATGAACTTAAGTTAGCATTAAAGGCTACATCTCAGCTATCACTGTCAGTGTCAGTATGAATGTCACAGTCCCACTCTGGAATGATCTTATCCCCAATCAGATGTGGGCCTGGTGTACAACACCAAACAACAAATTCAATATTCATAAACACATTGTTGCCATTAGATGGCCTGGGATGAGTAAGTATATCGAACTGGAAAATGGTCGTTATTCCTCCGCTTTTAAAACATTTTTCTTTTAAAACTTGCATGATTAAAGAGTCCATGCTAGCAAGCCCGCACATATATACAAACATGCACAATCGTTAACTTACTTTTTTTTTTCTTGCAGCTTAAACGGAGGCGGATCATCGTGGGTGCACACGCGGTGTTCTCGTTTCAGTTGGCATTCATTCTAATTTGTTATTTTCAGTCCAACATTTTCCCGGTTTTCTTTCTGAGTGGAGTTGTTTCTGCTGTGTGGCGCACCGGGAGCGAATTAGGTGACGTAGTGCTGTCATCATAAAGTGCTGGCTGTTTTCTATTTGAGTTTATTTTGATTATAAATGTATTTATTTTTTTCCTTATTTTGTATATTTTAAGAGTTTATTTGAGTTAAAAGTAATTGTTTAGTTTTTTTGTTTTGCGTGATTGGACTTTCTGTGGGCGGAGCCTGTGGCTTCAAAAGCAGGGCTCTGCTCCACAGGGAGGCAGGAATAATCTTTGTGTTCCGCCTTGGATAAATAGGGAAAGTGAAGTTGATTTAAGTTTACTGGAAGAAGGTAGACAAATAAAAAAGGAAGAGGTGGAAGGTTATACAAGGAGGGAATATGGTGAACACATACAAATATATACAGATGCTTCTGAAATGTTAAATGACAGAATAGGAGTAGCGTTTATAGTCCCTGATTTAGACATTATGGAAAATAAAAGAATAACAGATAGACTGTATGTATATACGGGTGAGTTAATGGCTATTTTAATGACATTAAAGTGGAGTGAGGAATTGTGAAGAAAGAAGGTTTTGATTTGCTCAGACTCGAGTAGTGCATTGATAAGCATTATGGAGCAAGCGTCAGAAGCAAGACAGGACATTTTGATGGATATTAATAAGTCAATTTGTAAAATGGGGAAAAACGGATCCAGTATACATGTATACAGTATACAGTATACAGTATACAGTGTACAACAAGAAGAAACGGCAGGAACAATGTGAGGGTGAAAGGAAGGCAAGATTTTATTATAGTATTCAAAAAAAAGTTGGGGATTGTAGAAAAGAGAATAGGAGTAAAAGAGAGGAGGATATTATATCTAGATTGAGATTTGAACATACGGGGTTAAATAGCACCTTGAAAATAATTAATAAACATAGTACAGGGTTGTGTAATTATTGTGGAAAATCAGAAACAATTCAACATATTTTATTGGAATGTACTCAATATAATCAGGAAAGAGGAGTATTAGTCAGAGAGTTAAGTAAGAATAAAGTCAAACTAGATATTAGGGACTTATTACAAAAATCGTCTGGGGATGTAGTTTTTAGCCACGTGTTTAGATTTCTTAGAAGCACAGGTATTATGGAAAGGTTATAGAGATTATGCATCTGGTCCATACTCCAGTCTAGAAGGTGGCAGTAATGCACCTAAAAGTTGTTTGCCAACCCCCATTAAACAAGAAGAAGAAGAAGAAGACAGGGAGGCAGTCTGCACCTAGACTCGAGAGGTGCCACACTGGAGGTGCTAAAAGTTGGACATTGAAGGTACTTCTGTGCTGTTGTGATTTTAACCGGCCTTGGACATTTTTGTAAATATTCTGCCTCTGCGATCTTTTGATTCACTGCACTGAGAAAATAAATTGCACTAAAGTAATCTCTGGCCTTGGCCCGTCATTTTTTGTGTGTGTGGTGGCCCAAGTCATAAAAGAACCCCGTCACATCCTGCATCAGCTTTTAGCTCAGTTGATTTTGGGAAAGACACTCTGGGTGGGTGCAGAAACTGCATTAAGCCGTGTTAAACTACGACTTCCTGGTCTCAACATTAGGTTACTTAAATCCCATTTACAGTGTTATAGTTGAAAAATAATAATTCAACAGGGGCCTGGATGTCTGTATAACTGTAAATACAGAATTATAAAATCAATTACCTTCACAGCTAGTTAGCAACCAGAGTCCATTCAAGGATAAATTAACCTCAGTAAATTTCTTGTTGACTCTTTCTTCCCAGTAAAAGTGAAGAAAAAGTAGCTTAAAAATGAAGCAGCACACCAGACAGGTCAGGGATAAGGTTGTGGATGTGCTTAGAGGAGAATAAGGTCATAAAATGGCATCAAAAGTTTATAAACCTACGCAAATCATGGTCTCCATTTTTTAAAATGGTGAACGGCATGTATAATTTTCCTTTCAATTCAAGGTTAGGAATTAGTTTGACTAGGTTACAAGCCTGTCGCAATAAATAAAATAATCATATGATAAAGTAAAACAAGTTCAATTTTCTTTTGCATGATTTATCTTCTCTCTATCAAAAACTGGATGACAAAAGTTTCCAGTGTGGTGAGTTGGTCTAAACTGACTGTTTTGTTAACAGAGACTTCAGAATTCATTGGGGCCTGTCATAGTGAGTCACTGCTCTCCCATCGCTATGACAGGCACCTATTGTTCTACACCTCAAAATAACTGCCACTTCCTACTACCATTACTATTCGTACCGCTGCGTGCCCCCTCACAATATATACATCAACACGTGCGGCTATTAGTTTTGTTAGTGACTGTGGCGACATAATTAACAAAAAAGGAGCCAAATTCAACTCAAAACAAAAGTTTGACACAAAACAGTGTTCTCAAACCTGGCAGTCCTTAGAGGGGTTACTGGAGAGTGCCCCTCATGGGGACTCCCTCGTTCTACTGGTGGACTTCAACACTCACGTGGGCAATGACAGTGAGACCTGAAGGGCATGGTTGGGAGGAATGCTCCCCCCTATCTGAACTCAAGTGGTGTTGTTGAACTGTTGTTGAACTTCTGTGCTGTTGTTGAACTTCTGTGCTCGTCACGGATTGTCCATAACGAACATGTTCGGGCATAAGGGTCTCCATTTGTGCACTTGGCACCAGGACACCCTAGGCTGCAGCTTGATGATCGACTTTGTCATCCTTTCATTGGATCTGCGGCCGTATGTCTTGGACACTCGGGTGAAGAGAGGTGCAGAGCTGTCCACTGACCACTACCTGATGGTGACTTGGTGTTAGCGCGGAAATACTTTTTATGGAGTTGTTTTTGCAGAAAGATTTCTTTCTCCGGTGGTGGGGGAGAATGCCGGTCAGACCTGGCAGGGTCTGCTGGGAACATCTGGCAGAATCCCCTATGAGACTGAGCTTCAACTCACATCTCCGGCAGAACTTTGAACACATTCCGGGAGAGGCATGTGTCCGAAACATTGAGTCCGAGTGGACCATGTTCCGTGCTTCCATTGTCAAGGTGGCTCACCAGAGCTGTGGTCGCAAGGTTGTCGGTACCTGCCGCGGCGGCAACCCTTGAACCCGTTGGTGGACACCTTCGGTGAGGGATGCTGTTAAGTTGAAGAAGGAGTCCTATCAGGCCTTTTTGGCCTCTGGGACTCAAGAAGCAGCTGATGGGTACCGGCGGGCGAAGCAGCATGTGGCTCAGGTGGCTGCTGAGGAAAAAACGTGGGTGTGGGAGGAGTTTGGAGAGGCCATGGAAAAGACTTCCGCACGGCTTCCAGGCCATTCTGGTCTACCATCCGGCTTCTCAGGAGGGGGAAGCAGAGAAGCACCAACACTGTTTATAGTGGGGATGGCATGCTACTGACCTCAACTCGGGACGTTGTTGGCCGGTGGGTGAAATACTTAGAAGACCTCACTCCCACCAAGATGCCGTCCATTGAGGAAGCTGAGCCTGGGGACTCTGGGTCTGACTCTCCAATCTCTGGGAACGAGGTTGCCGAGGTGGTTAAAAAACTCCTCGGTGGCAGGGCCCCGGGGGTGGATGAAATTCGCCCGGAGTTTCTTAAGGCCCTGGATGTTGTACGGTTGTGTGGTTTTCGCCTTGGCCATGGAACACTGGACCAGCTCTACACCCTCAGCAGGGTCCTGGAGGGTACATGGGAGTTTGCCCAACCAGTCCACATGTGTTTTGTGGACTTGGAGAAGGCGTTCAACCGTGTCCCTCGGGGAGCTCTGTGGGGGATTCTCCGGGAGTATGGGGTACCGGGCCCTTTGATATGGGATGTCAGGTCCCTGTATGACCGGTGTCAGAGTCTGGTCCACATTGCCAGCAATAAGTCGGGCTAGTTCCTGCCAGGGCTGCCCTTTGTCACCTATTCTGTACATTACTTTCATGGACACAATTTCCAGGCGCAGCCGAAGTGTTGAGGGGATCCCTTTTGGTGGCTTTTGGATTGCATCTCTGCTTTTTGCGGATGATGTGGTCCTATTGGCTTCATCAGGACATGATCTGCAGCTCTCACTGGAGCGGATCATAGCAGAGTGTGAAGCGACTGGGATGAGGATTAGTGCCTCCAAATCTGAGACCATGGTCTTGAGCCGGAAAAGGGTAGAGTGCCTTCTCCGGGTCGGGGAGGGTGTCCTGTCTCAAATGAAGGAGTTCAAGTATCTCGGGATCTTGTTCACGAATGAGGGAAGAAGGATTGGCACAGCGTCTGCCATGAAGCGGGCGCTGTACTGGTCCGCTGTGGTGAAGCGAGAGCTCAAAAAGGGAAGCTCTCGATTTACCAGTCGGTCTACGTTCCTACCCTCATCTATGGTCATGAGCTTTGGGTCATGACCAAAAGAACAAGATCGCGGATACAAGCGGCCAAAATGGGTTTTCTCCATAGGGTGGCTGGGCTCTCCCTTAGAGATAGGGTGAAAAGCTCAGTCATCCGGGAGGGACTCAGAGTAGAGTCGCTGTTCCTTCATGTCGAGAGGAGCCAGTTAAGGTGGCTTGGGCATCTGGTCAGGATGCCTCCTGGACGCCTCCCTGGGGAGGTATTCCTGGGACGTCCCACCGGGAGGAGGCCCCGGGGAAGACACAGAGCACGCTGGAGGGATATATGTCTCTCGGCTGGCCTGGGAACGCCTTTGGGTTACCCTGGAAGAGCTGGAAGAATTGGCTGGGGGAGAGGGAAGCCCGGTCCTCCCTTCTGAAGCTGCTGTCCCCGCAATCCGACCCCGGATACGCGGAAGAAAATGGATGGATGGATGGATGGATGGATGGATGGATGGATGGATGGATGGATGGATGGATGGATGGATGGATGGATGGACGAACGGAGGGATGGCAAAATAAACAGCAACTATCGGATTGTGACCTAGCTTAGTGCCACCTGGGTGTGGGTCGGCGTAAAGGCCGAGCCAGGCACAGCTTGGCCTTCATGCAAATGCCAACATGAAGGCCCTCTGCGCAGCCAGTGGAGGTTGGTCGGACGGACGTCTGCTTTCCTCGGACCTCCATGTTTGTGTGAAGGTTTGGCTTTGCATGAACTCCTCTGTTTGCAATCTGGGAGTTGGTCGGTGCAAAGGCCTAGCCAGGCTATGCATGGTTGACTGTTGGTCTCTCTTACCTCGGACCTCCATCGTTGATTGAAGGTCTGTCTTTCCTTGGTCTCCTCTGTTTGTAGGGAGCCTCCTATTAGCAACCTGGGTTTGGGTCGGTGCAAAGGCTGAGCCAGGCTATGCATGGAGACCCCTGGTTGCTTGAAGTTCTGTCTTTGCTCTGTTTGTCAGGAGTCTTCTGTTTGCAGGAGGTTGGGTGGACACTCGAGGATGGTTGTTTTCCAGAGCAAGTTTCAACTTCACCTTCAGGTCTGCAACCTAACCCTGCAGAGATTTCACAGTTTCCTCCTGTGCTTTGAATTTGGAAGTTTGTTCAGAGTGACTTTTGAGCTGCTCCTCATATTTTAAGTCTCACTCTGTATTCTTCAACCATTACTTCTATCAGACCTTTGTTGCGGGAGGCGTATTTTTCAGCCTCCCTCTTGAAATACTCCAGCTGTTGAAGAATCTTCTTGTCGGCTGTAACTTTGGAAGAGCAAGAAACCTTTGACACGTCTTTAATCTCTGGCACGTTTCTTCCATGTTGACATTTGACTTGCATGTGACGTTCTTCTTCTAACATTTTTTGCAGTTTTTGAATCTCCTCCTGCTGTGATTTGACTTCAGCCTGATATGCAATCATTCAGTCTCTTTCCTCATGGAGATCAAAAATCTTACTCTGCAATTCTTTTTTAAGATCGTCTACCTGCTTTGTGAGATCAATGACGTGTTGGTTGGCTCTTCTCTTCCACGACTTCCACTGAAGGGGTCATCTTGAAGCCAGCAGAGGGAGTTGATTCCTGCTCGACTTCCATTGATGTTGGATTCTCAAAGTTGCCGGAAGGACTTGATTTCCCCTGGATCTCTGCTGATTCATCTTCCGGCTCAATGGGGATGTCGCCACTGCATCGTAATCAACTTGGATGTTGAGGTCCATCATGTCGACCCATGAAAGCTCAGCTGGAAAAGCTTCATGTTCACAAGCAATCTGTTGTTGCTTCATGTCTATATTCTGGTAAATTCCTGCTGCTCTGAAAGGCGTGTAATATCTGGAATCAATATCCTGCTTGTTTTGAATGTGCGCTGAAGAGAGATCTGTCATGATAGATCTGTGGAACAAGTCTGAGAAAACTGCCTGAGAGTTACATTCAAGAGAAAGGTTCCTTTGTGGTATCATAGAGCGATGTCATCTCTGCTGATGTCACTGATGCCATTGGAACTGAACATTCTGACCTCATAATGATACGTTCAGAGGGCTGAGCATGCAGTTAAAAACTACAGTGATAGTGGAACACTGAGTTATATAGAAATAGCACCTTGACGGAATATTTAATACAGACAAGATGGAGACGAGCAAAGGAAGTAAGAACCATCTGACTCATGAAACATGATACCCCTTAACTGACAACCACAGTGGACTGTTGAAATGACAGCATCACATACCCTACATAATAAAATCTTTCATATTCTTCACAACAGGTAATTGCTGTTTTGGGCATTATATGACTGGTTTAACCCACCACTATTACACTTGGGATTCTTGTGGCCCTTTAAAATGAAGCTAACTGAAAATTTCAAAATAAAAGCCTCAATATTCCTCTCAAGTTAGTGCACTGTCTTAGCCTTTACCATAAAATAAAAATCTCTCAGGTTAATGCTCTGCCTTGCGCAATATTCCTCCGCTAGAGTGAGAAATGGAGTGGATATCTGATCCCAAAACAGTTTTTAACTCATGCCCACAAATATGTTTCTATTGGTATGAAAGTCGGTCATGATGATACCATATCTCTCTCATCGCTGCTATTACTGTGAGTGAGGTACAGACATGAATCTACTACTAACAAAGATGAGAAATAGCCCTCTCTCACGCTTCAAACGGTTTGTGAAAACGTCTCACGGTTCCTGAACAGGAAGTTGTTCTGACTGCTTTTTTCAGAAAAACTGACTGTGTGTCTCACAAAGATAGAATTCTTTCTCCACCTTTCTGTCTCACACACATGACAGTCAGCTGAAGGCAGAGCTGCCCTTTAGAACTACAATGATGGCTGAAGGTGAGAACTACAGTAATGGCGGAACGCTGAGTTACTAGAGAAGGAGGCTGAGCAGAATGTTAGAACTACAGACATGGTGGAATGTTTTGGGCATTATAGGACTGGTTTAACCCAACCACTTAGGATGAGTATAGCCATTTAAAAATAAAGCTTACTGAAAATTTCAAAATAAAAGCCTATATATTCCTCTCAGGGTAGTTAATATTAGCCTTTGTTATCTTTTTCTCTCAAGTTAATGCACTGCCTTGCGCAACAAGGAAGTGAATTAACATTAGCACAAACATTAGCATTAGCCTTTTCCCTAAAAGGGTTTTTTTTGTTTCTGTTTGCAAACATTGGATCTAGAAGAAATTTTAAATATTGGATTTTTAAAATGTCTTCCAGTTCCATTGCTAAATTTTCATTAGAATTGCAGTGCAGTGTGTTATGGCATCATTATGCTATTATCATAATACTTGAAATTGTTCTCAAAACCACAATTTTATAGTTTCTGTGGACAATTTATTAGCAAAATTGGTGTGACAGACTTTGTTGGTCTGACACACAAAATTCCACTTTAACTTCAATGGGTTTGAAATGAAAATTATTACAAGATGTGAAGAGTTTAATGAATACTTTTGCAAGGCAATATTGCGCATACATGAGCCTTTAGTTCAGTAAGTGACAAATGTACGCAAGATCCATTACTTTAACAAAAGGTGGTGATGATCGAAATAGATATTAATGATCAGATGCACAAGAAAAATACAATCAACAAAACATGCCTCCATATTAAAGTGGTCTTCGCATGTTTACCAATATTAAAATGGAGGTTACAGCTGCAATCAAAATGCACATAATGTGGTTCCTGGAGGTCACAACATGGGTGAGTCAATAAAACAGGGGTTGAATAAACAAGGCTCTTAATGCATGGCCATTACTGTTGTTTGCTTTAATAATCAGTGGGTTAATGCATGCCTCACCCTCTTTGTTAAAGTAATTATTTTGTGTGTGTCTGTATGTGTGTATCTGGCCAGCTAAATATCGGTCAAATAGTTTTCAGCTTGTTAAAGACCTGCTTTGTTAGCAACAAAGTGTGCTAGAAGGGGTATAAAAACAAAGATTCATTCAGGGAATACTGACATCCAGGTACGTGGAGCGGCATCAAAAAAAACACGTCCATACAAGAGTCCTTATTTGGTAAGCGACCCAAATATTCAGATCTGAACTCTGTTGCCCAAGTAGCAGAGACGATGAAGTATTAAGAGCTTTGCAAATTTACACTTCAAGCGTAAAATTATTGTAATAATCAATGTTTCTAGCAGAGTTACTCTCCAGAGCAGGGTTTTCTTTTCAGTGATCTCTAAACATTGCTTCAAACTCAAATGAATCTAGATATTGTTGATTTTTTGGTCCAGTGACTTAAGATTTGATCAAGACAAGGTTCCCAGCTGACAATAGAAAAATTTGATTAAATAATCAAACGAATCTGCAAAACAATATCCAGCCACATTCATAAAATCATTTTATATCAATAAATCACTTAAAAAAGTAAAACTCCTACTAATATTTATTTCCCACTGGGTGAGATATTTCTAGTTGCAGTTATCAATTTTTCTTCTTTATGATTTTCGTCTGATGAAACACAAACCTAGTTTCATAGAAATTTCCAATGTGTGACACACCAATAAGAAAGAATCTTTAACACAGAAAATGCCAGCCTAATTAAAGTTATGTCCACATATTGAATAGCATGAACACGTAATACTTGGTCGGGGGCTTTGTTTTCATGAGTCATCGCATTGGTTCAGTGCAGCATGGAGGCAATTAGCCTGTCGCTCTAATCGTGGCCTTCGGCTTCTCTGAAAAATGTGGCGCTCTGGAATTGGCTGCACTGACTTCAGATTTAATGGCATTTAGAAACTTTACAGTGGACTTCCAGCAGCTGGGATTCTGTGCCGCTCCACTCTGCCACCCGATTTCCTGAACTGGGTTTTGAGCTGAATTACTAAATGTGCTTCTATATGAAAAGTAGGGCTGTCAATCGATTAAAAAATGTAATCGGATTAGGCACATATTTAAATTGAAATTTTGTTGCCATCTGCTGTTGTGGAAAACTTTCACCTTTGGCTGTCGGTCTTGGCTCCCTCCGTGTTGAGCCTGGGTTCTGTCAACTAGGTAACCCTCCACCTGAGAGAGACTTTCAGGTCAAAATAGGTTTGATTAATCTGCATTATGTGATACATGCATTAACCTGTTTATATAAATATACATATTTAAAAGATGACTTTGGATCTTCTGTCTGCTTTTTCCTTTTCAGTCCAGTAAAGTCACTAGTAAAGTTTATCACAATGAATTCAACAGCAACAATCCAGGACAAAAATATATTTTCGTGTGATGGCTTTTTGACAGTAATGCACTTTTTGAACTGAACTGAACATTGCTGAAATAAGACATTGAGCTGCTGGAGTAATATATGCTTGGGTTCATCCCGGCACATTCCACAGTGTCTGTTTGAAGTATCTGGTTACAATGCGAGTTAATAGTCAAAACTGTCACACTTGCTTCAAAATGATGATTGCTTCTTTTAAAACAGCAATCAAAGAGAACATCTTGCTGCAGATAAGCCTCGACAGGGCAATGTTGCTTAATATCAGTAAAGCTTACAACTACTAAAGCAAAGCCATTAAAAACTATTGGAATCTAGATAAGGCTTAGAGGAAACGCTGAAGTCAAGAGCAGAAGTTGCCCGAAGGCAACATTTCTTTTTTTTTTTTTTCAAAGAGTAATTAACTCTTACATTATTAGGACCAAGGGTGTATCCCAAGCAATTACCACCCCTCAGTTTTGCACTCAGCAAGGCTGCATGAAAGCCTCTTGCCTAATGCGCTCATGTTTTAATATTCGGATGCTTTTTAAAAGAGACCCAAATGGCGAAATGAACCTAATCCTTTCATGCTAAACTGACACCCTCGTATGCCATCTGTTTAAATACTGTAAATCTGGTTTAACATAACCGGCTCATAATAAAAGAAGATGGTAATCCTTTAAATTAGGGCAATGAGAGAGACCAGTATCTTCAAATGAGGAACTACACAGTCTGACACAGTGCCCCAAATTTCTAGCGGCCCCACGTAGTCTAATGAGGCGTGGTAAAAAAAAAAAATTCCATTTCTCTGATTTGTTTTGGTGGGTAGCTCAACAAAAACACAAAAGCAGGTGATCTAGAAAGGTGGCAACAAACGACATGACTGTGAGTGAAGTACAAGCGGCGGACGTTAACAGAGCAGAAGTGATGCTGGGGGGGCGGCAGGGGTGTACAATTTATTATCCTCCAGCAATTAGCCAAGAACTGCTACGGGCTCTTTGAGGGATGTTTAAAAATGAAAGAGATAAGAAGAGGAGCCACAAACGCGGCAGCAGCCCTTCCTCGTGGCAGACACTGGCTGCAGGCGCAAGAGATAGCGGAAGCTCAGATAGTCTCCACGTCTGACGGGAAGGGCCAGATAGGCAGAGCTGAACTGATCCACCGGCGATAACTCCTGTCAATCAGGCCTTAGGCTTGATTAATACATGCAGCTCTTGGGAAAATTAGGCCAAACGGGAGGTTTGAAGTGAAGGGGCTGCAGAGAAGAGAGATATGAGGGATGAGTCGACGAGACGCGGCGAAGGCTGTTTGTTATTGACAAAGAACTGAGGAGAAGAGTTCGGTCGGGCGAGGCTTCTGACTGGCTGCCGCCATGTCAACCTGGGTCAAGGTCAAACAGAATCTGTCACTGTCTTATGGTTTCCATCAAATGTCTGATGAGGGACTTGGTTCTGTTCATGACCTCTGGCCTTCACTGTCATGTCTGAAGTCCATTTTTCTATTTATCGGCCAAAGAGACAGTGGTTATTTCAGCTCCAGGAGTCAGAAGACAGAAGCTGCTTTTTGATGCAAGCAGTCCCTTGTCAAATGTCAACGTGTTTGTGTCAAAATGTAGGAAAGAAATATCACTTGTATGTACAAATTTAAGGAGTAAAGAGGTAGCATTGTGTCTTTTCCAGGCACGTTGTGCAATCAAGTAATTGTTACCTTCAGTTGTCATAAAAAAATGCAATCTGTCTTCAAACTAAGCCACATGGGACGCCTTGAAATTGGCCTCTGTTTCTTTAAGAAGCTCCAACTTTTACGACACTCCCCACTTCAGCACGTCTTCACAACAATGCTTCTCCATGCTGTCCATTGATGCCGTTTTCAACTGTTCTTAGTAGAGATATGTGTGTCATATTGCACACTATGAAGTTAACTTCAAAGATATTCTTTCAACATGCTTGAAAGAATCAGCTCTAAGCATGTAAATATATCTACAATAAAGTGGTTGAGATCAGAACATAATATGTGGCTGGATGGCCCTCTGAAACCCCAGATGTAAAACAAAAAGAGAATCTATGGCAAAGCATAGACAAGACCCAGTTATACAAGAAATTTTATGATAGAAAAAGTAAGTTGTTTTCAAGGTTCACTTTCAAAAGTAAGAGCTACTCCTAGTAGAACAGTGCTAATGGCGACAGCAAGTTTCAGTTCAGTCCATGTTTCTGTCTAGATGAGAAACTTTAATATTTCCAAATTGCAGAGCTTAGTAATAGTTGGGAGTTTGTTTGTTTTGGTGTCATTTTTATTAAAGTTGCGCTGCAGAAAATTCCATTGTGCACTTAGAAACTAATGTGTGTTCAGAAATTAAACAAAGCTGTATTTGTTGACAATACGTTGTGTACCACTACACCTCTTCTTCTAAAACAAACAAAAACAAAAAGCATAGTTTTTTGGATTCACCAATTAATAATTTGACAGCAAAAGCTGCTAAGTAGGAGTTGACTTCAATTTATTTTTACAGAATTCACAACATATAAAGAGCATTTTAATATTTAATGTAAAATGTTGATACTTTTTGTACAATTTTGGCTCAACTATTGCTGAGTGTGACGTTTTTTTTCAGCAAATGGCCTTTTCTGAATCCGTACGCCCTCATTGACAACTCATGATTACTAACCAAGTTGACGATTATTTCAATATTCGATTAATTATGATTAAACCGATTAATCGTTTCAGACCTAGCCAGGACATAAACTAGTTTATAGTTAAATATCCAGTCATGTAAACCAAAACCTTGTCTGACAGGACACAGCTTCTTTTCAACTAAACCAAAGGGCATCGTATTTGTGTATCTTCACAAGATACACAAATATATTTTCTCGCTTTAAAAACAAACTCACTGACGTTTGTTGTACAGTCACCTCAAGAGGCACATTTGAGATTTCTCCATTCGTGGGTGGATTTGTTCATCTCCATTGTGAGATGCACACCGTCAAGGTTGTTCCCATTTAGCTTCTGTCATCCGTTCAGCAGAACGTTTGCATGTGCATGGCATGCGCTCACACACAGCCGTTCAATAACGCAAGAGGAAACGTTTGCGTTCAGATCCGCCAGATTCCAAAGGAGCGCATTAAACGTCATGTAAAACAGCAAAGACACACGTTTTCTTCACTGCCAAACATGTCTCATGTAAAACCCATTGTTTGCCCTGTCTGCTTCACAGTGTGAGTCTGTTATGCGATGTGCTTCTTTCAGACACATCTAAGCACAAAGTCTTGTCCACCCACACAAGCTGCAGAGAAAGGAAGCACAAAGATAACTTTCCAAGTTTTGAAATTGACATGTTATAATAACAAAACGAAACTCATAACGCAGCAGGCATCCCCCAGGAGCCCTTGACACCAGAACCGTAGGAGCAACTGTTGTTAAGCATCATATTGATTCTTTTCATGCTTATCCCACCATGTTCTACCAGTTGTATTAAATTCAAAATTGTCCTTGTAGCCTTTTTTTCAAGACGGAACACTTTGAGACAAATCTCTGCTGCATCCCACTCCTTTGCAGAGTTAACCCTAATGGCCTTAGTCAGAGGAAAGCAGGAGGGGAAAAGAACCGTTCTGTGTAACTTTTTAATATCTGCAGCTGATTAAGATAAAGCCGGGCTGTCTCGTCGGCTAGCGATTTTCCTTCCCACTCTCCTCCGGAGCCAATTTTGTTTGGTAGGGAACAATGGTAGATAAAGGCGAGAGCTGGCGAGTTTTCTAATCTGAGGAGCAGCGCTGGAGCAGCTGGGATGACGCTGGAGAGTAGAGTGCTTTCAGAGCACAGAGAGATAAAAAGAAGAAGAAGAAGAAGCCCTGATTGGGATCAGGAGTTTGATGTTGGGTGTAAGATAGAAAAGGCAGCACATCATTCGAATGTGACAAGGCTTGGAAAACCATCCTCTCCTCTGAGTCAATCCTCTGTCACTAAGAGGAAAAAACTACAAGAATGTCAGTTTTCAGTTTTGCTTTCTTGCCACATTCTCATGTAAACCTAATGTTAAGGTGAACATGTAAGTGCTGGCTTATATATGTTAAAACTAGAAAGTTACTGAAGAAATTTGACCGGGTCCTGCCAAAGTGTGACCGTCGGTTTGGACCCAGTGCTCAAAAAATTAGCATCAATGCTAATTCTTAGCAAAAAAAAATGTGAGTAACATGGACTTGAACCATGTTAGTAATTTTATGCTAATTTTACAAATATGTTCATTTTAGCGTGAATTCTGTCAGCAGCATGTGGACCAACACTAGCATGCTGTGTCTAATTGACTTACAAGCAAGAGAAATAGATAAAACCTTATTTAAGATAAAAGGGCTCTGCCTTGCACAGTCAGGAAAGCCCTAATCTGAGATAATGATACTTTTTATCATCTCACAACCAGAAATTCTGTGTTTCTTATTGGTCAAAAGCAACAACAAACAAACACATAACTCATGTTCAAAAGAATTACTACTACTAATCTCCCAACCAAAAACGGGAGACTTGACAAGATGTTTTATGCCCTATGACGTCATTGGCATGACGTCACTGAATGACGTCACTGAATAACGGCGTCACAAAGGCTTTGATAGGTTTTGAGTCGCTGTCTCCTTCAGTGACTCCTCACAAGCAAACAGAAGTTCGAAGAGTTCTCACACTGGTATTGAGTTCTGCAGACTTGTAGCGAGAAGATGAACATAAAACGGATATTTTTTAATTGTTCCGATGTTCCTGACCCAATGGAGAAGGTACCGGAAGGGAAAAAGCTGAAGCTGTTCGCAGCAAACCTGGAGCTCAGGCTGCTGATCGATTGCGGGGCTTTGAAAGCTTTGGAGCAGCTCAGCGAAGAGGAAACTGCCCTCATCCACAAGATGGTAGACAGGATGGCAGAAGGTCTCACAATGCCAAAGAAATTTGCGACAAAGTCGAAGAAGCAGAGCAGCATGTGCAGCAAAGCGCTCGTCAAGCTGAAGAAGACGCACAGCAGCTTGCAGCTAAAGAACCTGCTGAAAACACCTGCTTTAACACGTCAGCACCAAGATGATCGAGCTGCTGCAGGAACAAATGAAGAAGGCCTTTAAAGGCTTTGAGAACAGTCTGCGGAGAAAGCTGTGTACGGCAGAAGTTGCGGGTTATGTCACGTCGTTTCTTGTCGTGGTTGTTACAGGCTTGATAATAATGCTGTAGCAGTTCGGTTTGCGAGCTGAACTGTTACAACATTAGTTCAAACCAACTGATAACTCAGTGGTTCAGCTGCTGGGAACAGATTTGCTGAAGAGGCACTAAAACTGGTGGCTGCTGATTAACTGCAAGTCCATCTTTAACTGCTCTGATGTGACAAAGAAAAGCGCACACAGTTGCTCAGAACTGGACAATCTGTTGAAAACAAAGGATGGATGTCTCAGAGCCCAGATGTACAGGGGAAAATATGATTGTGTTTTTCTTTGTTGCTTCTACTTCTTGTCGTGATTTGCATGTTTAGATTGTTCTGGGTTTGTTGTTTTTCCTCTTTTTTCCCCCTTTAACAAC
>VMRN01000056.1:951845-964287 GCA_010277015.1 Poeciliopsis turrubarensis
GCAGCGGTACGGACCACTTTAACGGTAGTAGGAAGCGGCAGTTATTTTGAGGTGAAGAACAATAGGTACCTGCCATACATTTCCAACTATAAATTTCACTGATATTACAAAAAATAATAATACATTTTCAAACTGGAAAAAAAAAATCAGTAACTTAGAAAAGAGTTAAAAAGTTATAAAAATGTACAATTTTGAATTAAGTCGACTTGATGTTATAATATAAAATATCATACAGTTATTAGTATTAGAAAAAAACTCAAGACCTGAACATAGGAGGAAAAGGGAGGCTGGTTACTGAACGCCACCCGCAGAACATTTATGTGTTACCTTAAATCTGGATTATCTGTATTAAAGCAAAATTAAAGATGAACAACTATTAAATTCATAGATCTGCTTATTACCATTGAGAAATTTGGAAGTGACAGCTCCAACGCTTCACCATCAGGCCCTTCCTCCCCAGAAACACTGGAGTCTTCATTGCTACCTGAACTATGTGGCTAAAGAAATAAAGTTTCATTCGAAGCAGCTCGATCTGCACAGTGGAGCAGATTGTAGCACTATTTATTGCCTTGCAGGAAGAAAATCTGTTTGATTTGATTCTGCGTGCGTTCTCTCTGGGTTCTCCGGCTTCCAAAAAATAAATAAATAAATAAAACTTGACTGTTAGTTTGATTGAACTCTCTAAATTCTCCTCAGGTGTGTGTGTGTGTGTGTGTGTGTGTGTGTGTGCGTGGGTGCGTGTGTGTGCGTGTGGGTGCATGACTGTTTGTCCTCTTCGTCTCTGTGTTGCCCTGTGATGGACTGGCAATCTGTTCAGGGTGACCCCACCTCTGGCCCATTGACCACTGGCAACACCAGCAACACTCTCAACCTAACTTGGGACATCGGTGAACGAAAATGGATGGACGAATGGATGGATAGGACCAGCTCCCTCTTCTTCGTCACCTCATCTAACTTCTTCCTCCAAAACTGCAGAGGCATCTTTCAAATCTTCACTGAACTCACTCACCTGTCTCTGCTTCTCAGTCGTAGTTGTTTACATTTGGACTTACTGTCATTGCATCACAAACGTGGGTCAAATGTGGTGCTCACTTTTGACCCAATTACCACAGACAAAAACTGCCCCACTATGCAACGCTGTTGAATTTATAGCAAATAAATAAATATTTATCATTAAAAGCGTGTGTGTACACAGAATGACAGCACAATAGTTCATCTTTTTAAATCACGCCAGGGACATTTTAGCAAAGCCTCAAGGCAGGTAGCTCGTCATGAGGAATTTTAAAAATCGATGTCCTCAAATCATTCAATGATTATAGCCTGATATTGGTCCATCACAGACGCTGCATGCACCCAAACGTGAGGTCATACCGTGACAAAATGATCAAGGGCTATCAATGCATTTGAGCACAAGAACTCACAACCCTTAAACAAAATGATGCTGAAGTTAATAAAGATGCAAACCTGGCAGCCAGAAAAGAGCTTCCAGTTTCGACTGGATCATTACTGCTGCTCCACTCACAGCTGCATAATCAGGATCCTTTCATGCCATGAAATGAACAAAAAGTACTCACACAAATAGAACGACGAGCTGAAATGCAAACAGCAAGTATTTGTGCTATTATTGAAGCCTAAAATCATATTTGAGTTGTCTTATACAGCTAGTAACATAAATGTCACAGAATGTAGGATTAACGTCAAATCACCATCAGTGAGATCATGGTTAAAAATATGACCTCAAACTACTTGTTTGGTGGCCAAATCACAGACTATAACAACGTAATAGCTTCAAATACAACTTGATTTGAGTTAGAATTCACCTTTAAATTTAAATTTCTTTAACCACACCTATGAAATTGAATATCAATATATGGGCATTTCTTTTCAAATGTCCTGATTTGTTCACATGATGTATATTAACTGAGAAATAAACCAAAACAGAAATGGCTTTGAACATTAATGCATTTTTAAAATAAATGTCCAATTATGATAAGATTGCTGAAATGCTTTTTTTTTTTTTTTTTTTTTACATAAATATATCCTTTTTCAATATTGTACCATCTGCATTGCTGCATAAACCTTCACGTAAAAATCCTTTCTTTGCCCAAAATGTCCTAAACAAAACAGTTGTGTCAGATTATGAAACTAAATCTTTAAAATAATTTTGTTGGGTGAATGGATAAAAAACTATTCAGACCATCGCTGACAGAGCAGAGAAACATAAATGTTTCGATTCTGACCAGATGGGTTAAATATAATGACTCGAGAGCTAACAAACATGATCAGAAGAATGCGAGAGTTTAATTTAAGAAAAAATAAATAAAAAAAACTAGCCCTGTTCAGAGCTGAACCGGCAGATCTGAGCTTCTCAGGGAGCCAGACAGTCATTCTTCTTCTGAATTTGCATATCGTTTAGAGACAAGCTCGGCTTTGGAATGAAAAGGACCAAAAAGGAAACAAACAGAGGCGAAGCTCATTCACCATGCTTTTGTCTTTCAATTTCCCCCCCAACACTCTCCACTTCACATATTTTGGCTACAGCAATCAAGAAAACACGTCGCATTTTAACATTTTTAATAGTCGTTGATACTTTTAAGACAGGAAACCAGCACCAGCTGTTCTGGTTCTAATTGGAGAATAAAAAAAAAAAAAAAAAAAAAAGAAAGCGAGCCGAGAAGTCTTTCTGCTGACTGACTCATCTCAAGGCTGTAAGGCTCTTAAAAAGAGCTCGCCGAGTTGCATGTTGTTAGTATCATGGCTGTGATGCGCTGGTGCTGATCTCTAAATAAGATTTCATCCCCCTGCTCCATGGATTATAGCGGCGAAAAGATTCAGCTGCTTTCAATCTTTGGGGGGAAAAAAATGGCAGAGAATCCGAGGTTTTGAGACCGATATGTTTGTTTCTGTCTCATTCTGCTCTTCACACACTCCCTCAGACTGCAGGGTGTTCTGTAGCAAACAAAACCTCCAGGAAATGAGTGAACAGCAGCGACACGAAGAGGTTAATGACTTCAATAAAGTCCTCAGGCTGAGTAAACTCACTTCTGTTGTCTCTGTTCTCACACAAAACCAACCGGAGCTGTCAGATCAAAAACAGAACCCCCGATTCCCACCACACACTGTTCCCTTCCTCCGTCTAATAATAGCATGCACTCGAGGTGGCCACCTGACTGTGTTCCACCGAGTCATTTGCATTTACTACATCTGTGAGCCGAATGGGTGAGAATCTCAAATGATCTCATTCCTTTGTAGCCCGTTTACTGATGCCGTCAACATGCTTCCTGTCGCTAAGAGAGGAGATGAAAATAGACTAATATTTCCTTTCACTTTCCGTTCTGTAAACGTGTTTTTGATCTTACGTGACTTGTTTCATGTTCTAAATGTAGAAAAATACACTGGGATAAAATGCCCAGTTCTTCCAATTTAGGCCCAAATCCACACCAAATGTCAGACTCCGTTTTTGTTTTTCCATAATGGCGTTAGACATAAAATCTTGTGAGGCAATGTCTGAGTATACATAGTTTCCACAAGTCTGAACCGGATGTGATCCGTGCCACTGAACCGCCATCTTGGTAGGCAAGCGCAGCACAAAGCTCAGACGAGAGATGGAGCTCAAAATGAGGAACGTATGCTAACAATTCAGCCTGCAGAACCTCACAAGGAGAAAAACAGCAAATAAAATGTTTTATTGACACAAATGAATTAAAGTTGTTTGGCGCTCGAACCCCAGCAGAAGACATTGTGCTGTGAATTGCAATAAGCATGGATGAGCATTTTTGATGCCGATTTGAGATGTTTTCCTCCTCGGGGCCCAGATTGGAGAAAAGATGGAAGCGTGAAGGAGTCAGGAGAATGGAGGTGGAGAAGGTTGAGACCAGCTGGAAAGTGGATGATGTCATGAACGAAGGCCCTTATAAACGGAAGCTTGATTGGTGATTGGCTGTGACGGGACCGGTTCGAGGAGGAGGAGGACGGACGTGACGCGGTGATTGGATGATGCAGGTGTGGCTGAAGCGTCTTCCAGTTTGAATTGATGCCTTGGCTTCATTACATAACACGGCCCCTTTAACTAGCAATCGACTGTAGAGCCAAACAGATCTAAACAAGCAACGTGCAGATTTTTAATTAATTAATTTCAGGATAAACATTGTCTAATTTCAGTTTACCTGCTTGTTTCTCAGCGCAAGATTATTAAGTTTAAATTTGTTCTCCCTAATCAAGTCCAAGCTTTTTCTGCAGAATCAAGAATTTGACAAAGAAGCTGAAAATGAGCCTAGAAGAGCCTTTGATGCCGACTGCACTGCTTTTAGAAAAAGAGAAAAGTACAAAGTCATTGAAAACAAGAAAGAATTGTAGGTAATTTTGCTATTTGTATTTTGATTGTTTCGCACCAGTCTTTTTTGGGTCCTTTGGAGGTTGCACACCTGCCTTGACGACCAATAATTTAATGTAATTTTCTGTAATCTACTCCATCTAATGTGAGGAAATTAGGTTATGTGACTCAAATAAATATCCGCTATGAACTGGAGGCCTCTTAGGTGAAATATATCATCACATTTTATAAGCCACTGGATATAAAAAGGGGGCCAGAACAACAAGAATGGAGTATAATATAAGGTCTACCACCAGGAAGGAAATTTCAGTTATATAAAATTTTTAGGAAATTTAATATAACTGAAACAGAGACTGGATTAAACTCTTAATCCAGTCTCTGTGTGCACACTTATACTTTTTAATAAGTATTTATCCTCATAATATATCAAAAATACTTAACTGCCTGGAAAAATAATCTGATACGTATAAAATGATATTAGGGACATTGTAGATAGAAAAAAGGAGGGTTAAAAAAAACTTGGAAATTTGAGAATTTTGGCTTTTTGGAACTCAGAAATTTCCAAGATTTTCACTTTAAATTTTTTGAAATTAATCTAAACATTTCAGAGATTTTTGATGAAAATGTACTCTTTCCCCATCACCACATCTATAATGGCTGTAACACTTCATCATAGATGTACTTCAACTATGTGGTTGTAAAATAGTTTTATAGGTATGAAACTGATGTGTTATGGGATGAAATAAATAGGCGTGAACATGCTGCCCATTTTGTTTGCTGTGTTTGATAAGTCGAGTTAGTGGGAACGTGTGTGTGACTGACTTGAAATTATGTTTTCTAAAGTGCTTTGAGATGACATCTGTTGTGAATTGGCGCTATAGAAATGAACGGAATGGAAGGACCCAAATTGAAGGTTGTCACAAAGAAATGAGTATTTAAAAGCTCAAAAAGATGCATTTGAGTTTAAATTGTACAGTTACAAAAATGAGACATTATTCCAGATATGTAGTGAAATTCCTTTTGGATCACGTCTGTAGGAGATCTTGGCCTTAAATGGTGTTCATTCATAATTATCTAGTGTTGTGACTGGATTTCTTTAACCTCAAACTTGAAACAATGTCATCAGAATGTTCAAATTCAGAAGGTAACGTGTGAATAAAGCACCCAGGAAGCTGAACATTTAGACATTGGTACAGTCGAACCTGTAGGGGCTCAGGTTTGCCAGGGGCAACAGATTTTCCTCCTATTGTTACATCTCTGTGCTCAGAAAAGCTCAAGCTTGAGCACCAAATAAAGTGCAGATGGTACTTCTGTTCATTCACAGCCTCTGTGGTGACATTACAGACATTGTAGGTAATGGTGAGCTGCCTCATTAGGCTGAGCTGGAGGTGTAACAGAAATGTTTCCACATCTGAGTGGGCCCAGTAGAAGCTCTGATGGCTTTGCCACTCTACAGCTGGGGATGAGTGCTGGTGCACTTAGACGTCCAATAGTTCTGTACAGCCACGTCCCTGACCCGTCAGCCGGCCAAAAGCTGCTGCTGCAGCCAGTCTTTTGTCACACCGTTGTAGGACCTTACTGAACAAACTCTGCTTCGCAGAAACCATTAAGACCATTTAACTTCTAAGTATTTTCACGCTACAACTTCAAGGTACAATTTTGGGGCGGGGGTTATGCGTTTGGTGAACACAAAGTAGCTTTGAAGTAGAAGGAAAAAGATAGATGATAGCTACTTTACAACAATCTGAAAAACAGAAGCTGCATTCCTGGGAAGTGCAATCAAACAGCGATGGACGACGACTGCTTCTCTTGACCCACTAAAGGGTTGATCTTTACTTAAACAAAATAATCTGAAAAAGACAATTGTTGTGTTCAAGCTGTGCTAAAACGAGTGAAGCTAAATCAATGAAGCTATTTAAGCCTACACTAGCATCTCGATGCTAAACATGTAGCAGCAGCACCACAGACATAGAGTATAAAATCACTTTGCATTAATCTGATTGTTGAATAACCTAAATGCCAGGTAAATTTGTATATTCACTATTGTAGAAAAAAAACATATTTAATTGAACATGTTGATATAGGTTTTTATTAAGTAGAGATTCTGCAATCAATTCAATGTTTTAATTGAATCTAACCAATTAAATAAAATATCTTAATGTTCAGGTTTCAATGTGACAAATATGTAAAAATGGTGACCAGAAATAGTTACTGCCATGATTTTCAGTCAGTAGTGTAAATAAAGGAAGCAGCAATACTGTTAAATTAAAGACATGTCAACTGAACTAACATAAGCTGCAACAAAACACAGGACTACGTTTTAGTTTCATAGTGGTCAAAGGAAGAAAATAATGTACTCCATTTCTAGCAAACTCACGCCTCTGAAACTCCACTTCCTTTGTCCTCAAATGAGCTTTTCACCTTTAATTATCTGACGTCCGGCTTGGTTAGGAGTGCGGACGATGTTACACACGGCCATTAACGCAAAAAAAAAAAAACACACAAAAAAAAACCCTGTTTGAAGAAAACAAATGCCTCCTGCCTCTCGTTCTGAAGTTCGTTTAACAATGTCCTCGAGCCACCATTTTCCAATGTGTGAGGAAGTGCTGGCAAACAAGACATCCATCAAATTGACAGACAAAACAAATTACAAGGCAAACTGAACCTTAATGTGTCACCACAGCTAATGGTGTCAAGGCTGGTTGGCAGTAGACCCAGACACTCGCATGTTGCTGCTGCTGTCACGCTCTTTACAGCGCCGCTCCTCTGGCTCCCTAAACATCTCACTGAGGAGGAGAGGAAAAGTTTCATGCGCACTATTGACAATGGATCGAATCAATAGCACAAAGCCTATTAAACTGCAGAAAGTCAGAACATGAGGCTCTCATGCAGGTGTGATCCACCTACACTGTCAGTGGTACTCTAAGTAAGATTATTCTTTAAATGAGTGATGCAGTCTCTCTAAAGCCAATAAAAGTGTAATTACATGCCTCGGGCTTTGGTGACAAAGCCTTGCACTGGTGACAGCTATCTGAAAATGAGGAAAAAAAGGATTACCTTCCCCTCTTCATCTAGCTTTGGCATGATCACCTCTCCACAGGGGTCACCTTGGACGTAACACCACAATTTACCAGTCATTAAACTCTTAATCCAGTCTCTGTGTGCACACCCTTCGTCTCATCTTTCAAAGCACACATGACCTTTTATTCACACCTCTCCACCGCCTCATCATGACCGTCCATTTCGGCGAGAACTTAAAGGTGGCAGCCCCTCTCCCGGAGCATTTATGACACAAATGAAAACACAGATTGGAGCTGGCGCTGAGACAGATTTTTCTTATTTCATACATATTATCAGCTCAAGCAAAGATGAAAGTGACGGGTAAAACAATTTCCTGCCGGTTACGGCGCCTTACGCCCGTTGTCTTTGGGTCAGCATAAGACGACTTGTTTTGGTCTCGGCAGGAAATCGTGCTCAGAAACCTCGGCAGAGATCAGGGGCTGCTTTTTCATAATTGTGGAACTACATTTGAAAGGCAGGTGCATTACATATTTAGATTTTTTTTTATTTTTTTTTTATGCCTGGTAAATGGAAAATGATAAATTGGAGAGCAAACACTAATGCAACAACAGAAAAGGGCACATGTGCAAAATACCACACTGCCTGTCAAATAGAGATCTGGAAAGTGTGGCTTGTATTTGTATCAGGTCCACTTGTATGCACTTTGTAGAACCACCTTATTCTGCAATTTAAAAAGCAGGTCTTTTATGTTTGTAATGTTTACACATCTGCTGAATTTGTCAAAATCTACGTAAGGGTGTCTTCACATCTGATTCAATTGGGGACAAATTGCAACATTGGTTACATTTTCCCTTCTCTTCCACACTGCGCTGTTGGAAAACCTTTTCCCCTGCCGCCTGTGGTGGCGCTGAACTGAGAACCACTGAAGAAAACGACAAACCCACAGAGCACAGCTTCCTTCTGCACAAAATGTAAACAAAACCGCAGTGGAGTCAGATTCCAGCAGTTGGAGGATTTATTTTTTTGTCTTGTGCTAGCACAAGACTCACGCATTTTTTTGTATTTACCCAGAATGCCCTGCGCAAATGTCCACTTACCGTGTTTGGAGTGGTCTCCAGTCCACTTGGCATTCACATGTGCATCAGAACCGAGACCCAGGTTTTAGGTGAACCAGTGTTCACTATTTTTGAATCAATAAATTCAAAAATAGGTTCAGTTCATTTGAATTCCAGTCAAATGAACTGGAATTCAATAAAAGTGAACCACACAATAATGGTGTGAATGGACCCTTTGTGATAAGATTTTTGCTACAATCTCCTCTGAAGTCAGTTGGGGGCACTGTGGTATTTAATGACATCAAGGTAAAAGAGGATAGTATTTCCAGTTTGCTTCTGTACAGCAGTATAAATCACACTGGGCACCAGGACAGGAATTACAGTGGAATGGGTTTGAATGATTCTCACTTAGCTTGGTCTGGTTTGGAAAAGTTCTTTCACTCTAATTTATATCTTAACAAAAACTTGCCGTGAGAAAGTTTATCAGAGCATCAAATTATTTGAACAATTCTGGAACCGTCCATTACACACCTCACTGACTTTGGTAAGTTTCAAAAATGACTTCGTGCGTCTGCTCTGTCAGCACGACTGGAAATGGGACGGCGTAACCTGAAGTTCACTTTGAGGGGTACCTCAATAATGGTAAGTCACTGATAATACTGTCATATTCAAACTTGACCGATAAGGCAGCTGTGATTTTAATCAATCGATCTTAATAACGAGGAACAGGAAGTTAATCCATTGTTATGCATTATTCAACGGTAAATTAAGGTCTTTGGGGTTAATTAACTAGTGGGCTCAGGATAACGTTAATAATGCAGCACTAATATAGGGCAAGTAATAACACACTGGGGAACGCCCCATCTTAACTGCAGCTCTGAGCTCTTGTTCAAGAAGGATAGCAGATTTAGTCTGACAATTATGATTTTTAACATCTTCTTACACTTTAAAGAGCCAGAAGCAGCCGGATATGAAGTGAAGCTCGTAACTGTAATGGCAATCTGCTGTTTACGATATAAATAAAATATTTATCCTAATGTAGGAATATATATGGGATGGTGATTATTAATGTAACCACAGTCTTCCATTCCCCATCAGCTTAAGCATAACGTCAGTTACTCTTAATGTAAAATTTAAACCAATAAGAAAAGAATATAAAACACATGACCGTTTCTAAAATGATTTTCTAAAGTGTAGACTGAGTTTAGTCCCGTAACAGATTCCTCAAGTTGTTTGATATATTACAGGACAACATAAGAGCCTTACCAGAATGACCTCTGTTGCATTTACTCTCAACACAACTACAATTTTTAAAAAATACCAATTTAGAAAGTTAATTTCCTTAAAGTGGGAATATTTCATAAAATGTATTTTTTAAGCTTTATATCATTTTATATTATTTCCTTATCAAAAACATATCTGGAGCATTGCTTTGATTGCTTCACGCATGTCTGAGAAAGCCTTGAATCGCCTATGGCAACCATTCAGGGGAGCCTCAACACTTGTTCCAACTGAGCTCAGCCTATTTTCACAATAGCCACAGAGCTACAGGAACCAGCCAAGCTTTGGCCTCACAGAGCACACCTTTCCCACTCAGTTCCTCCAGACTAGCAGCAGCAGCAATTAGCAAACACCTGGTGGAATTGAGAGTCTGCTGAGCTCATCATTGTTCAGACGGCATGTTGGAGGAACATCGCTGCATGCACTCTGATCAACATGCATTGATCAGAGTTTTGCAGACAATTTTCAATGACTGCAATTCCTCCTGAAGAACAACAATATAGGCCTGCATATCATTTAAACTGACTTGTTTTCCCCCTCTCTAGTCAATTTTATTTGATAAACATAATGACATCACATCCTGTAAAGCAGGATTTTAACATTTTAAAGCAAAGACATAAATGACACAGTTCATGTTTTCAACTTTCTTCAGCATCTTGCATGAACAGTTAGCATGATTAACACAACAAGGTCAGCCTCCTTACTAAGCCTTACCTTTTTCCTCGCTGCATGAATGAACAGCAGTCATGTCTTGAGATATTGCATACTCTTTCCTTTCCTTTTAAATAGATTCTCATATCTCTGAGCGTCTCCTAAATTGAATTTTTACACAACTCAGCATGTTGAAAATAACCAACCTTATATCTTCCTCCTGCAGTCACAACTTCAACAAAGAAGAAAAAAGCAACTAGAACAACAACAAAAAAAAGGATTGGATGAAAAGCAAGGACATTTTCTGCTCAACTTAAGAGCCGATCGAGTTAAAAATCCCTTGCTTCCTGTCACCAGCGGGTATTTCTGTCCGTATTTAAAATGAACTAAGTAAAAAGGGAATATGTAGTAAGTGGCAACTTGAACCTATTGTGACATGCGAAGGCAGCAGAGGGGGTCTGCGTCACACACATCCTGGTTTAGGAAGAGGGGGCAGCTTTGTTGGACAATTTAATCCGACAGTAAAAAGCTGCTCCTCCACAGAAATGCTGCCCTGACATACTTCACACAAAGCGAAAGCTTCTTGCAGCCTCTACATGCAGCATCTGGTAGGAGAAACTCGAAAAATGAAGCCTTGTTGTAATTTGCTAAAATAAACTGTATTTATGAGGCGTACAATGATTTTAACAAAAATTCTAGAAATTATCTTTTATACTGCTGTACTTTAAACCCAGAAGTTATTTGTGCAGATATGCTAGAGGTTAAACATTTCATATAATGTCATATAAGTGAGTTTACAGTGTCTTTGGTACCTTTGTGTTAACAGCAGTAGTCAAGCGAACTGAATATTTCTTCTACACAAAACCCAACATTTAAAACACAAAAGCAGGTGTGCAAGTCAAATCCCCGCAGACCAGAAGGAAGTAGTGAGACTGTTTAAGCCACAGCAGGTGAAATGTTCATGTTTTAAGTGCAATCTTTTAATTTTACAGATTAGATGTGTTTATTGGTGTTACAGTCAGTGGTTTTGGTCACTGGAGATAAAGAAAACATGAATTCATCTGCTTAAAGTGTGATGACACGATGTAGAAATATACAGCTCCCAGTCAAAATCATCCAATCAAAGTCAATTATGCTCATTTGTGCTAATGTGCTAACAAAAGGAAAACAACTTAGATTTACAGGAAAACTGTTTATCTGCAGTCACATTGCTGTGGCCAAGCTGACTAGCCTTAGCATTCACAGGAGGCTCCGTCATCGTGCAGAACCAGCTCTATTGGGGAAAAGCAAGGGGAGGGCTGTGAGAAGAATGCATGAGCCTGATCGACAGCACTAAGACACACCTCCTCACTCTGATTGGTGTAATTCTGCAGATGACAATACGACCACAGGGAGCAGGTGGAGTATCTGCGTCGTGTTATTGTACACTTATATTATTTATAAATGTTACCTGCTGCAGCTTTAATAAATGTTCTTAAAATTGCATGATTTCAAAAAGAAATACAGTGTAATATTTTGTTACTGCAATAAAAGATCCACTTATTTGAAGGCTTTTGAAGAATGGCGTTCAAATGTGAATGTCACTGTAGAGTCCTGTGTTGATTTTAGATTTGGAGAACATAACATTCACAACATAGTCCATTAATACACATGTCCCAGGATTGAAATGTTCCGAATTTTAACGCACACCTCCATCCAGCTCAGGCGGTGGAATCTCCTCTCCAGCTCCACTCTGGCACAGGGAGAGGCTGTTGCTTGACACACAATATTGGACAAGACAGAAACATGGAACATTTAGAGGAGGATGGAGAGGGTACCGTCGCACCAGACTTGCCAGCTGTGATAATGATGTATAATTTAATTGAAGGCTGTGCTTCTATCCTCCACAGAACCCAAACTTCTCTTGCCTTGTAAATGCATTATTCAGGCTAATGGTGACCCTGAAATAGAAAAAAGCTTCTTATCTCTTTAAAGTTTCATTGGAGAGAGCAAAGAGAGGTAAGAAGGTATATGGAGAGAGAGTGAGCTCGAGCGAGGTAGAGAGTCACAGGGAAGTTGAAAGAGCTCGGCGAGGTGTAGCTTCATCTACTGCCACGCTTCG